>CM031241.1:598940580-599163080 GCA_018340775.1 Taxus wallichiana var. yunnanensis | reverse complement strand
AGATTAACTTACACCCTTGTATTTTCATTATCAAATATTATTTTAATTTTTGTTATTATTTCTCTAATTTAAAGATATATTCAAATAACAATTATGATCTTAAATAATAAAATAAATAAATAAGAGCTAACAAAGTTATCTAGGATAATGGAACCTAAAAACTTATTTAATTTTATATACTATCAAGGATAACCGTTACACATTTGAAACAAATTGAAGTTTTTAAGAAAATATGGGGAAAATGGGATTGCTAAAAACATCCGCATCGAAACTTTCAATTGGATGATGTTCTATTTATTATATATAATATGAAGACATGAATGGAAAATTGTAAAAAAAAAAGGTGGGGATTAAATACCTTCATGTCCCATACTTCCATGACTCATATTGTCCTTTCCCAAATAATATCTAGTATATGTTCTCCACTATATCATTTCAATATCACTTACATAATTCACAAGATTGAAATTTTCTCTTAAATGGGACAAATAAAAATGGGGAAAGTCTGATAGGTTCCATGTGACTGCAAGTTGCACTTAAATGGGGGCCCATAATATTCTTGGCATCTTGATGAAATCACATAATGAATACCTAAAGACCTTGATAATGTAAACATAAATAAGTGGACGGTGGGACATGTTCTCGATTGTGACATGACTTATCTTCTACATGTGTCAGTCAAGTTATCTAATTAAAATTATCCTTACAACATTTTTTTAATGCCAAATCATCTGATAAACTCAACAATGATAGAATGATAAAAAAACACTTCTACAAAAACTCCCTACGAAATATAAGAGTATGATCTTGTGAAACCATGATAAATGTGAGGTCGTATGTCATATTATTTTAACCTTCCAATATTTTCTTGCAATTTGACGACAACTTAATTTCTTAACTTTTTCGAAAATAGTTCCTAATTATCCTAGTTGTCATATATGGTGCTCCACTATTGGATGGTATCGATTGAGTGTTCGGAATTAAATACTAATTGAGCAGTTCTAATTTCCTCGAAAATATGAACTTTAATGGAGACACATCGAGATAAGTATTTATATTAGATAGTTTATATCAGGAAGACGTGTATTGAATGTGAAGATTGAGATGGATTATTAACGTCCCTCCAAAATGTATCCAAACCATACCACTCTCTAACCAGTGCTAGAAAAAATAACCCCAAATCTAATAGGGGCGACACCTTTCGTATGATAAAGGTTTGAATAATTCATAACTTGCACAATGGAAATGTGTAAAATCTGTGTGATAATTAGAAAAAAATGGTCAACACCAATAGTATGATAAAAAATAATAATAGTCCATAATTTTAAGTTTTGAAATGTGTGAAATTCATATGATTATTAACATACTAGTTCAAATAATAAAAAATATAAAAACTAAGAGAACGTTGACATGAACACCTTTTATGGCATTTTCTAAATTTTGGACCTTATGCTACTTGTAATTGATCCCGTCCCAGGCCCACGCCCACGCCCACGCCCATGAATAAAAGATTTGAAATAATAACCATTGAAAGGTGAGAAATCTATATTCATGATGTTAGAGTTTATATAATTTGTGAAATTAAAATATTAATATGTCATTAATGCACGTATGTTAGAGGTAGTAAGGTTTAGTTTGTAGTAAACATGTCTTGGACGTGATTAAGCATAATAGATGACTTATTTTTTCTATCATGTATCTTATTATCTCTATCTTAAATCAAGGTAAATAAGGTAGCATATTGTTATGGCATAGGGAGAGGATAAATATGATTATTGATCTATGATAGTTCTACTATAGACACAAAATCACACACTTGGGTACATTTCTAGGTCCTAAGCACATACTTGCATTCATATGATTCCTAAGTGAGAAAAATAGTAATTGACTACTATCTTGAGCCTCTTTTCCATCTTTCTTTCTTTCTTTCTCTCCGGTATTAAATACCCCACAACCCAATTTGACTTTCATTGCTTTATCTTTCATGACTCTGGACACCAACACCCAGCCAGGATGTCGGCGTCTAGGCGCCCTCGTCCCTTCGAGTGCCCTCAACCTCTTTGTATCTAACTCGACTCTTTTGGGTCTCTTTTATGTTTTGGGCATATTTTTTTATGGGTCATCCTTCCAGGTTGTCAATTACGAAATTCAAACAAGGGAATCATATAAATACATTACTATATGACCAAAATAAAGGACAAATCTCTAAGCATTTATTATAACCATCTAAGGTTGCATCCAAAGGAATTATAAGAGCATCAAAGGAATTCATCTAGCACTCATTCAAGGGACAAGGGAATGCATTTTATTCATACACACATATGACGGGAAGTTCATTTTTCTATCTACACATATATTTACATTGGTACATCTAGCTATTTCTTGCTATCACGTGTACTTGCATAAGGGATTCCTAGGGCACAATTTCTACACACACACACACACACACAAGAACTACATGGATTATGAGATGTAGTGCATCACTTGGTCATAAGTTCACTCATTCGGGTGACTACTAAGGTCAATCCAAATTTCCATTTACATATATTATTTTTAGGATTTGATGTGTTTTGGGGTTTTGCAGGATATCATTTTTTTGCAGTCTACAGTCGAATACAATGATCATCTAGTGACATAAAGGTGATCAATAATGAAGGTTAGCGACACACAAGAAAAACCATATTCCAAGAACTTGCGTAGTCACATGACCCTAATAGTGCCCTCTAGTGCCTAAGCACCCCAGTCTTGTTCTAGGTGGCTTAGTCCTGGATCATCTGGTATATCTAAGATTTTCTATGTTCGATTGAGACAATATGCTCCTTTTGTTTACCGCTCTCAAATCCATAATACTTTTGGATTAAGAGAATATCGCTTAAGTCTTTTATCCTCTCTCTTGCACTGTGGGTTTCATTTTTATCTATATTATTACTTTTTTCGGATCTATTCTTTAACATTTATTTATCATACGTGACTCTGCAATTAGGGTTTAGCATAATTCTATTTTTGTTAAATAATTTGGTGAACCCAACCTTATTTCTCATTATTTTTTCTTCTTTTATCATGGCTCAATATTATGAACCATTTACTGAATCCCACCATTCAAGAGCTCAATGATCATCTTGTAGAACATCCATAAGATCTAGATCTATTCTTATTCACTACTCGTGAGGAGGCCACCAATCTATCTAATATTGGTGTTCCTTATTCTACTACCACTTCCATTTGTATTGTTACTCAACCTCCTAATTCCATCTTTCCTCCTACTTCCACTTTTCCTGTATCTATTCCTAATCCCACCAATCACTTCAATCTACCTCTTATTTCTTACACGTGGAAAGTCTCTTTCATTGGCACTCAAGACGTATCCTCTCTCTATCAAGATCTCTAAGTTCAAATCTAACAACTTCAGGGATGATTCTTCTCGTGCATCTCCATTCCCTAAATCCACTTTACTACCTCACACCCGGTTTCACCCGTGATTTCCACCTATCCACTTCCTCTCAATTTCTTCACCCCTAAGATGCCCACATTTAATGGTCATGGTGATCCTAAAGAGCATCTTAGATCTTTCCATGTGGCATGTATAGATTATGTGGATGATCATACCCTACTAGTAAAGCTTTTCTCTAGAATCCTTCAAGATTATGCTATGTGTTAGTTCTACGATCTACCTCTCCATTCAGTAACATCATTTACAAATTTAGGTGATGCTTTTCTTGATAATTTTTCAATCAATATCAGTTCTAAAATAACCTATTTTCAACTCACAAAAAATCAAACAAGGATCCAATGAGAATCTAACAAACTGTGTTTTACGATATAAGAACAACTTAGCTAAGATGACCAATGTAATCACCGATTCGAGAATTATAAGATATTTTTGTACAAAGTATCTTATCTCCATTGCAATATATCTTTGTCATCTTCGAGACATCTCCTTCATTTGATCAATGTCATACTATTAAATTACGAGAAGGAAAACTTATCTCTATGGGAAAAATCAAGTATCATGATCAACCATCATCATCTTCTAATGAGTTTCAAGTAAAATAACTTTCAAGCCATTTACTAAGCCCAATGAAGAAAAAGTTGCTTTCGAATGTTGTTTCCACTCTGAAAAATTCAATGGTAACCTCCAAAGCGTAAATTTACTAAATTTCCTTGTGCTCCACACATTCTA
Organism: Taxus wallichiana var. yunnanensis; assembly: GCA_018340775.1. NCBI lineage: Eukaryota > Viridiplantae > Streptophyta > Pinopsida > Cupressales > Taxaceae > Taxus > Taxus wallichiana. The sequence goes on along the minus strand of CM031241.1, from coordinate 599,158,900 downwards.
TTACCAAAACTTATTGAGAGAAATATTATTACACTTCCTCCTCCACTTAATCTGGACCCATCTCGCCCTAAAGGATGCAATTACAACAAAATTTTAGATGTGACTATCATCAATGCATTGGGAATTCTATAGATCGATGTTTCAAACTTCGTCATCTCATTCAAGATCTTATTGATAACAATGCAATTGAGATTTACGAGCCTTCGACATTTATACTCAATGAAAATAAAAGCTCAAAATATTTAATGATCCTCTCCCTAAGCATGATAATAAATCACTGACTCTTCACTAATCATCCATATTATACAAGGCCTCCTCTTTCATTAGGGGATCTTGATTTTCTAGTTGCTAACGTTGATGCATCTCCACCATTTATTACATTCTCTGATCATGATTATCATGCTACATTATCTTTTGACACATTACATATCAATGCTTCTATTGACCTCATGTTATCAATAATACAATGATCAATCCATCAATTCATATGGGTGTGTGCCCTATTTCACTTATGGTTTCTATTAACTTTACACTCTCTTATATTTTCGTACTAGTTCCTAAATCTTATGGCTTTGTAAAACTTCTAGTAATTTAGGTCTCTTTCCATGCTTGTGCCATTCATTTTGTCACCTTCCATAAAAGGAAGTGACATGCTCTTAGGTCTCCCTTGGCTCCATGTCACTCAAGCTATCATTTCCATGAATCATTTGTGTGTAAATTTCATTCACAATAAGAAATTTATCACCATTAAGGGTGTTTCGCCATGCACACCGTGACTAAAACCTCATCTTAATGTTTCCATTGCACTTGATACAACATATAGGTCCCCTGGACCTCTCAAATTTAAGGCACAATATGATCATAGATCTCCTATTCGCACACACATGACCTACTTGGTCTAATCGGTCTACAAGTCCATCTCATCACCTAGGTAAAATATTCGAAGAATCCTTCACATAGGTGCACATCATCTCCTTGGTCTCCTTCACATAGGTGCACATCACCTCCTTGGTCTCCCTCACATAGGTGCACATCACCTCCTTAGTCTCCTTCAGATAGGTTCTCATCACCTCATAGGTATAATGCACATAGGTCTCATTCAATAATATATCACCCGTCTCATATACCACCAATCTCAGAGCATAGTCACATGCCTTTATCTCTACAAGCATCGGGTGGAGGACCCTTACCCTTCACTTTTTTCATAGATTACTCATCATCATATAATTGGGGGCATTATGATTACTTCCCCTCCTAGAATTATTAGGTGTCTCTCATTTCTAACATTACGCTCTTGTGCTTCACCTCTTGTCTTTCTCATTCATTGTACACGCATTAATACACACCACTTGTATCTTCATTACCCTATGATGCACACTAGTTCCATGGTTCATACTCGATTGCTTTGAGGGTCTAAATATGAAATGAACCTTACCCCATTCACACTTTTCACTCTATGATTCATGTTCTATCTATCTAGTGCACAGTTCAAACCATTTCCCCATGACACAATCTTGTTCTATGGTTCATTCTTGACTGTCAAGGGGTATTTTATAAAATAAAACCATATCATACATACACATCCATTGGGGGCGTATACTACTCTATCACATTCAAACATTGCATTTCATTCTATTGCACTCATCAACAACATATTTCATATCTTGGTTACACTTACTCTTGCTTTCTTATACTTATATGGAAACTTCACTTACTATGCTAGTAAAATATTTTGTATGTCATTATCTCTTTCTATATACACATGTGCGTTCACTTGTTATTTAATTGTGAATGTAGACTTATTATACAGATTTACATGTAGCATTGATGTTTAGCATTGTACCTCTTACCGCCTCACCAAGGCTCCTGGGGCATCTACATTTATTTTATCACACATGACAAATGTGTTATCATTTCATTATATGCTACTTTTCATTTTAACTAGCACACTACTTATTCTATCAATTTACACATGCTTTGACACACTTTATATATTTAAAACATGCTAATGGGTACTTCATGTGCAACATTTGTCTTACAAGAACTATTTTCCACCATGGTTATCCGATACTTTTCTTGTTACTATTAGCCATTGTTTTCCATTGTATGTCATTGTTTGCGGCTTTTCCGTATGCATTGTTTGATCACTTCTTGTATGATTTTGGTCCATTTGGCCCTGATTGTCTTGTGACATTGTGAGAGATGTCCCATGTATGAAACCTAGTTTTCGTAGTCTAATTTGTCTCGCACTATTTCTTATTACACTATTTTATATTACATGCTTGTTAATTTTCTACTAACACACACATCTAGTCACTTTTTTTACATGTGCCTTGGTTTCTACCATGCACATTCCTCCCTCTTATAGGGTATTAGTTTCATATCAACATCATGTCCTCTCTTTAGGACATATACTCCTAACGATGTTTCATGCACCCCAAACGAGGGGGAAATACATTAGGCGAATCATTCACCCCATATAGAAGTATAGAGCTATAGTTCGGATGTGCACAATACAAGAATAAAGTAGTCTATAGTTATAGAAATGTCCTGAATCTGACTTGGTTTCTCGGTTCAACACGTACACAAGTGCCCAAATACAAACACTAGCTCCCGGGTTCTCTTGACCTTTCCTGGATGCCTATGACTAGGGTCATTTATAGTCACTTTATCATATTAACACATTTTTTTAGCAGCTTTACACAAAGATACATGAACAGTCCTCCAAAGAATCAAAATGTATTCTATCTTATTTTTCCTTGGATTGAATCGAACAACATGGAAAAAGGAGTTTCACACCATCTTGTAGTGGTGGATAAATTCAGGAAGCAGTCATGGATGGAGAGTAAAACTATACCTCTCTCTCCAACACTATTATTAGCCGTGGTGTTAGATCGCATAAAAACTCATTCTTTGCATGAGATCGCCCAAAAAACTTGCTCTTTTACAATAGTTCAGACACTATCTATCCCTTTTTACTCATCACGGATCAGGTGCATACTTTCCTTTTTACACATTTTCTCATACTTTTACATACTTATGCATATTTTTCATATACACATATTTGAATACTTCCTTGCTCTTATTTTTACAGATATGTCCTTATACACAACAAGAAGAATCCCTTCATTAAGTACAATAATAGGTACAACATGATACAATTCATACACTTCACCCCTAGGGTCACTTCCTCTTTCTTAGCTTCCACACTTCATTTTGTATCACTCCACACTTTCACTTGTCTCTTCGGCATGTTATCGCCATCACACTCTACATGGTTATCAGGTACGCATCTCTTATCTACTTTATGTTATCGATTATTCACTCAATAACATAAAGTGGGCAAAAATGTAAACACAAAATCACGCATTTGGGTCCATTTCTAGGTCTTAAGCACATAATTGCATTCATATGATTCCTAAGAGAGAAAACTAGTAATTGACTACTATCTTTGGCCTCTTTTCTATATTTCTTGCTTTCTCTTTGGTCTTACACACCCCACATCTAAGTCTTACTTTGATCTTTATCTTTCCTAACTCCGACACCAATGCACATCCAGACTCCAAAGGCCCAGTGCGCCCTTGTCCCCTCTGGGTGCCCCCGACCTCTTTGTATCTTACTCACCTCTTTTAGGTCTCTTTTATCTTTTGAGTATCTTATTTTATTATGTTTCATCTTTCCAGCTTTTCGATTCTGAAATTCAAACAAGGGAATCATATAAATACAATGCTATGTGACCAAAATAAAGGACCAATCTCTAAGCATATAATATCACCACCAAAGGTTGCATCCAAAGGCATTTTAACAAATCAAAGACATCTATCTAGCACTCATTCAAGGGACAAGGGAATACATTTTCTCGCATACACGAGATAGGAGGGGAAGTTCACTTTTCCATCCACACATCTATTTACATTTGTACATCTAGCTATTACCCACTATCATGTGCACTTGCACAAGGGCCTCCTAGGGCACGATTTATATATAAACACACAAGAACTACATGGAGTATGAGATGTAGTGCAATGCTTGGTCATAAGTTCTCTCAATCAGGTGACTATCGGGGTTTACCCGACTCCCCATTTGCATATTTTCATTTTAGGATTTGATGTATTTTGGGGTTTTGTAGGATATCATTTGTTTTGTAGGTACAATTTAATATAGGGATCATCCAATGACATACATGAGACCAACAACAAAGGTCAATAACCACCTTATGACAAAAGAAAAACTATATTATGAGCTCTTGCACAATCACATGAGCCTACTAGTGGTCTCTAGTGCCTAGGTGCCCCAATCCAGTTCCAGGCGCTGTAGTTCCTTGGGTCATTCAATAGTTCCAATATTTTCTATGTTCGATTTCAAAAGTATGCTCCTCCTCCTTTTACTAGTTCTCTATTCCGAGAATACTTCAAGATTAAGCAAATATCAACTAAGTCTTTTATCCTCTCTCTTGAACCTAGGGTTTCATTTTTATCTAGCTTATTGTTTGTGTCAAATTTGTGCTTTAACATTTATTTATCATACATGACTCTGAAATTATGGTTTAGGATAATTATATTTTTGTTAAATCATCTACTTTCACATGGTTACAATTAATGGATTTTTAATAGTGGATGAATTCAAGAAAAAATGATGTTTATGTTGTAGGGAATAAACCATGGAAGGTTGTCCTACTAGTAATCTATCCTACTTGGGAAGGCACCTATTCCCACTCTTTTATAAATATATATTTTTTCACTCAAAATAATTTCTAACAAAAGAAAACATCATCAACTATTCAAGAAGTGATGGGTTTTTCATCTTTTTCTCGTACTTTAATGAGGGAGTGTTTCAATTATAGGATATCTTAACCATCTTTCAAAATGTTAATATATCAAGGGGAACCATCGCTTTCTATTCCACCTATATTCTATTTTTTTGTTCTAATTAGAAATATGTTCCTAACCCAATGTGTTGTAGTCCAAAAGTGTGAATGTTGCTATTAAGGGTGTTGCCTCACAATCCACTAAAGTACAAATCTCTAGAGGCATAAAAAGAGATGAGGATTTTTAAGTCCCAAAGAAACTTTATAGATTGAATATCCCTTAATCCTTGGTATTAATTTGAATAATGTTGAGTATAATAAATAAATATCCAAATTGAAGTTGAAAAATATATGAGAATTCCTAATATAAATTTAATAGCATTCAAAATCAAAGAGAAGAATATTAACATTAGACTTACCTCTTATCCCAAACCTTTGCTACTAAGTAAGTCTACAAATCCATTTTCATAATTCCTTAGAAATAAAGAATCACTAAATTTAAAATAAACTATAAAAAGATGATTGTAAAATACTCATAGATACCACTTTTGTGGAAAAAGACACCAACAATTTTTCGTGTAATTCAATGGTAGAAATAGATTGAATAAAATGTAAATTTCTAATAGTTTATTTATAAACATTGAATGTGAATGCTAACATTATGTATCTCCAATCTCAATCTCAAATAGTTTTATGAAAGTAGATTGGTCAATAATGTATTTTAAAAAATATCACAACATTATGGTAAAAGTGTAGTATACAACATTTCATTTTCCAATGTTACATTGTGGAAGAAGTAGATTCAATAATGCAATACATTTCCAACATTTCATTTATAATCAAATTTTACATTCTACTCACAATAAAGAATCTGCTCTAAAATCCATAAAATTCTTCCTCTATTATTGTGTACAAGGAGAACTAAAAGTAATGAAGAAATAAGCAAATAATAAACAGATGCAAACCTTCATTTGAGTCTTAAGAATATCCTCCTCTACTATAATTAGAGGTTCAGAAAACTAATTGGATTTAAATCAATTTTACAAGTATACCCTAAATACACCATAGCTTTATCCATTAATATATTATTAAATTTGAAGAATAAAATATTGAGGGAATGGCAATTAAAAGGAAAAATTTTTATGAACATTTTGTATGAACAAACTACTAAAAATATAAAACAGATGAGGATAATGATTAACTGGCAGTTAAAAATCAACTTTAAAAGCGTATCAGCCATGTATTAATTAATCAAATTAGAATAGGTTTTTTTGGCAAATCATCTTAGTTAATTTCTTACATAAAAAAATTGGTGAAAGAGCTAAGTAAATGGTTGCAACATTGGAATGCATACGAAGAATTAATCAACAAAGAATTAATGCATGCGAGTAAAGGAGTAGATGGACCCGTCTAAAGACAATTTAGGTACATATATATTAATTAAATTTGGGTTGAAAAACATCTTAAAAGTAGACATTGATTTCTGTTTTTTAAAAAAATTGATTTAAAATAACAAAATTAATTAAATGGATTTTTTTAATTATATATTATTAGAAATATGAAAGATCAAATTTGGTTGACACTTCTTTACATTTTGAATACAAAATATTCAATTTTAAATTTAAAAACTATTAAATAGTGAAGTTATTGATTGATATTTAAGAAAGTTATATAGAAATTTATTTTTTGGTATTTATGTCTTAAATTGCATTGTTCTAGAGGGATCTTATGTATTTATTGATTATTAGTCTAGATTATAAAGGATTCATTTAGTTAAAGTATTCTAAATTCCATAAATTTGTTGAGTATTAAATAATACACCTAATTTTTAATTTTTACACATACTACTCGCAATTTAATACTGTCATATTCCATTAAATAAACCTTTAGTATTAGGTATCTCCAAATTGCATTCTTCCTCATGGCACATTTCATACTTCTTTTTATTTCTACGGTATCATTTTCGGGAGAAAAATGTTTTGTTCACGATATCACATTTATTGGTGAAAATTAAAAGGTTCAAATTATTAACTTGGCCACATTTTTGTATAAGAACAAAAATTCAAATAATATTAATGTTTATGCAATGTGGAAGGGGAAAAGAGGGAACTTGAAAGTTCATACAATAAACCCAAAACCAAAATTACTACATTTTAGAGTTCCCATATGGTAAAAAAGGAATCCAAGAAACAATTTAACTAAAATCTCAAGCTAAACTTAGTCTATAAACACCTTGAAACTCAATAAAAAATGCACTACACTAAAAATGTAGTGGAGAATATATGGACAAAACAGAGGCCTAATAGGGTATTGCATTGTATTTGGATGACCTATGAGGGAATTTACTTGAAAACAAGGAGGAGGGATGTCTCATGTTCAATTAGATAGACAAGGATGCTAGATTTTTACATACTTATATTTCTTGTTTTTTAATGCAAATTTGTATATACACGAGTTTCAATATCTTGCACTACATAAGGCACTTTGGTCAAGAACAAACTTTATTTTTTGAATGTTAAATATGCCTTAAAATGCACATGATAAGGATGCACCTTCTTTACAAAAATACTACAAGAAAAGAGTCCAGTTCCTATAATCAACAAAAAGCTATAACATATCTATAGTCAATATTGTATACTAAATCCAATTGTTGGAATATTAAAGGGTAATAAAATTGATGCAACAAAATATTTTGATGTATGATATGATATTTTCAGGAGAAAGGGTAGAAGAATGTAAGAAACGAACTTCAAAATGGAGAAAATAATGCAATTATATATTTTCTAAAGGTGAAAAACAATTTTCTAGTGACTCCTAAGCATCAATCCTAAAGTTCCTACATCAATTAGGTTATAAATTAAAAAGAAACATCATAATATTAGTGTGGTTCTTAGACCAATTTCATTTGTATTTTTTAATTTTTGGATTGACTAATGGGTTAGCATCCCCTATCAAGTTAAGGGGAATCTCTTAGTGTGGTTCTTACACCAATTTCATTTGTACTATTTTATTTTTGGATTGACTATGGGTTGGCATCCCTATCAAGTTAAGAGGAAGATCTAAATAAAAATTGATGCCTCTATGAATATTGAAAATCCATTGTGAAATAAATTTTCACCTATGATTGAGCTATGATTTACACATAAAATTTTCATATAGAAAAAATGATTGAGAATGAATAAAATCTATAAATAAAAATAAATAATCTAAATTTACATATATTTTTAGTTACCAACTTAATCTATCTATGATGGAATCTATTACTTTATACCTAGAAACAATGAACTAATTAAGCCACCATCTAATGTGCATCTAATCAATTCTTTAACATTAACACTTCACAAAATCTATTTATTCTTTGTATGTTTTATGCTAAAATTGAGATTATGCGATGCTTACACAAATATCCGGAAATTCCACAACAATGAATAATAATGGAAGCTTATTTGGATCACTTGTGTTGATCCTATTGAATCTTTCTCTCTTCTAGCTCTGCAAATTTCTCTTAAAATCATGGGATCACATGGCTACTAATTTTTCCTAAAAAAATCATGGCAACACCCGCTTAAGATCATTGCCTTGCGAGTTACATGGGACCGCTACCTTATTGGTATATTTCTTTATTTTTTGATCATTGTTTTCATCTAAACTCTATTCTCATCCTCACTTCTTATTTTTCTCTCTTCCCGTGTTTTGGATTCTTGCCCCTTAAGTATTTGGGTATTCTTTTAATTTTCCCACATGTTGTGTGTTGTCTTGTGTACCTATAATATCTTAATTTATATTTTAGAAATCTATAAATATATAAAAATATTTTATAAGAAATCAATGATAGACGAACATCCCCATGCCAAAGAAATTATTATAAGAATTTTGAGTAGGAATTAAAACATCTAATAAAATGTAACTACCATCCAAAATTTAATTTTTGTTGCATCAATTGTTTATTATATTGTTGACGGGGAATTTGTAGGGTCATCTTTAATATTGTTTCATGAGTAAGACATGTGTATGAAATAAGCACACGACAAAGAATAGTCATTCCATGGGAGTAATAGGGATAAGTCTATACATACATGTAAGAACAATAATGAAGGATGACCAAGGATCACAAGAGGTGGATGTTGAATGATAGGTGCACTAGCTAAGAGCCATAAAAGTAGGAAAATATATGAGATTGCAAAATCATATTTGTGGTATGTTCAAGTACTCGTGAAAACTATAAAATGAGGGTCATAATGACATAGAAATGATAGTTATTAAAGGGAGACATAATGTTAGAGAGATGAAGACAAGATGAACAATTTAGAGACAAGTAGAAAGGGAGATTCGAGGAGTAGGATATGAGGAAGAATTAACTTGAAGAGGTTCATGAGAAATATTACGTAGGCACTATGTCTTAGAAGTAAACATAGTGATGTTTTAAAGGAAGTTATCATGAGTTATGTGCGTAATTGTATAAATCTTATTCTTTAATGTAATATAATGGGAAGTAAGGGATCTCTGTAGAATTTCATTTAAATGTACAACTGTTATGGATAATTTGTAGTTGTATGTTATGTGTTATGATTAATATATGTCTTACATAGTCATCTATTTAATTTGTCCCTTCATGTCACTCTCTGAACTATTTACAAAATAAGCCTATTGCTTCATTTTGAGAAACTAGATCATGATTCTCTCATTTTCCCATGCTTTGAAGATTTCACCATCTATTTTTGGCATATAATGGTCGATAAATATTTTAACAGCTTTCCGATACTAAAATTTACACAAAATTGTTATTACATTATGATTTTGAAAAATTCACATATATGTCTCTTAAACAATAGAAATAAGTCTAAGTGGTGCAATTCCTTGTTATATCACTTTTATATTGCTTGATATGTCTTCCGATTTATTTTTCTTCGTGTTTGTTTATCTATTTGTGGTATTTCACAAATATCTAAGGTTTGACATATTTATTCGCTCGTATAATATTAAGAAGGAAAATACAATTTGGAAAGAACTGCTCATGGCGTACAGATAAAATGTATGTGGTACACTAAAAAGTCTCACAATAACTATAAAAGCTGCAAAACTGTAAGAAGTTGTGGAAGACTGTAAAAAGTTGTGGAAGACTATAATAAGTTGTGCAACAAAGATAAAACTAGAACAAAGAGATAGATTCACCACCAAAGGAAGTGAATACTGGGTAAATTGTATAAAATATGTATTCATGTTAATTCAATGTAATAGAGAGAGTGTGCATAGATAAAGAGAGTTATATGGGAGAAATAGGTGTGTACAAGATAGATGTATCTAACAAATTATAAGAGGGAAAATGAAAGGAGAGTGTGTGAGAAGAAAAAGTGAACCATGCATTGTAACAAAATTTGATGAATTAATATAAAGAACATAATTTGAGATTCATTTATTCTATTTTGATAGGTTGTACTAATATTAACTTTTTATTTGTAACATGGTTTATCCTTAACAAAGGAACAAACTACTTAACCCTCACATTAACATTGAGGATTAAGGTTAACATTTGGTGTTTGAGCGTGCGTCTTTTTCAAGTAGATGTCCAAATATATAACACCACCTAAATATTGGAAATATACGTTAACATAAATAGAAGACTATTGGGAAGACCGGTTTACCTAATTTATTCGATAGAGGCACAAAGGTTAGAAGAATATTACCAAGTGACTTCATTGGAGATTATGGAGAGGAATTTTTGTCACATTTTCCACATTTATTGTGGCCATGGATTTTAGGAGTCTTCAAGATAACTGAGTGGAGTATTCTCCAATTGAAGAAACCAACGAAGTGGACTAAAGAAAGACTAGTAAAACTTGAAGAATTGGATGAACCATGAATGCGTGCACTTGATTACTGGTTTGAAACAACAATATATTCTTTTATCATCACTTCGGAAATAAAAGGGTGAAAAATATTTGATCATAAGAAGGAAGAGTTTAAGGTATCCAAAGGAATATTCCTAAAAAGGTTAGATTCTAAATTCACATACTTTTGGTAAAAAAGGTTTGATTAAAAGTACATAGAAGTTCTTAGAGAAAGGCACCGTGGGATGGTGTGAGGGAAGAGGGACAATCCAAGAGATGTAATTGTTAAAATTTTATGGGGTGATGGTTGGGGTAGAAGAAATAGGGGAACATGATGAAAAGAAAAATGAAACACAAAAATTAAATAGTCAATAAAAGAGATTAGAGAAGTTAATCACTAAATTATAATTAAAATGATGAATAGATCATAAAAAGAGCTAGGATATCTATAGAGAAGAAATAATTAGAAAATAATGTAGAAAGAGAGAATAATGAGAAAAAAAAGAATGAAGAAATTAAATGAGAGGAAAAAAAAATTAACTAAAAATAAAGAAGAAGAAAAAATAAAAAACCCATTTCAAGTGGAGGCCGATTATGGATACCACAAAAATGGAGGAAGATGAAGGATTTCATGTTATTATACCTACGAAGGCGTAGATCAACAAATATTGTTTACACCTCTGAAAAAATCACTGTGGGACAGTGCCTGGTAGAAGAAAAATTACAATATTCATTATCTCAATAAGCTCAGTTAATGAAATAACTATAAGAAATAGTGGCAAAATAGAACCAAACAATAGGAGGATTTTGGGAATTGAAGAACGGAACGATACAAGTCGGAAGCTACATTAATGATAACATAAAAAGGTGAAGAAGAAAAAGTTGCTACAATAAAAGAAAGTACATTTAGGGAATCATAAGAAGATAAGAACATAGGAGAAAGTATAGGAAAAATAATAGTTAGGTTTGAATAACAAGATATAGATGAATTGGAAAAGGAAAAAAATAAAAGAAGACGCGAGGAAGGGTACAGAGGTTTAGAAGAAAATTTCACATTAAGAGATGTTAAGGGTAGGAAGTTATTTTTGGAAGAAGATAGTTATGAAGAGACATCACTTGTAGACACAAAATTTGGCACATATTAGTATTTTAATATGCCAACAAATACCTTGTTATATACATGGATCTTACACGAGGAAAGTATTCACTAGCGTCACAAACTCTTGTCCATCCACTTATTTTCATTGGCTTTTATCGATAACTCTTCTACACCTGTCACTTCTCTAGTTGTTTTTGGTCAGGTCATAGGGATCCTTGTCTGTTAGTATTTTCACATCTATCGCCATTTATCCTAGGACACCAATGCCCATTCTCGACACTAGCACCTAGGCGCTCCTTTCCATCGTGGGCGTTTATGTCTTCTTTGTTGTTATTATATTTTTGACATTTATGGTCAACCTTTTCAGTTTTCTTGTCCTTATCCCGAGGTCATAGTCAACATGTTGTGTCATAAGTGTCAAAATTCAAACAAGAGATCCCTATATATACACACAACATACATACCATTAGAAGGACTAACAATTTTAGAGGGTAATATGATATACATACTATCCAAGGGATTGCATGTTTGGGATGCTTATTCTATATACATTGTATAAGAAGGGGAAGTTCTAAATTCCATCCCACACATTTGCATCTTATCTAGTCATAGCCTGCTATCTTGGCGTCATTGGAGTGAGGGAAACCTAGGGAAACTATTCCAAACACAAGGACAAAGAACTACATGGATTCTAAGTGTATTGCAAAAGTTGCTCAATCATAAGTTCACTCAGTCGGGTGACCACTGGGGTCAATCTAACTCCCCATATTGCATCTTTTATTTTTAGGGTTTGATGTAGAATGAGGGTTTTATAGGTAAACATCATTTTGAAAGTTATAGGTGAATTCGACAATCATCTAGTGACATACAGAGACTAAAAGTGAAGGTTATTGAAACTTTTGTGATACAACAAAACCAGCTTTATGATCTTCTACGCATCCTGAAGCGTCTAACAGGGTCCCCGACACCTGGTACTATATTCTGTTCCACATGCCCTAGTCCACCCCATTCCGATAGTTTCGGGATTTATAGATCATAGTTCCAACAACCTTCCCTTCATTTTCATCGCTTTCCCAATCCGAACACTTCGGGATCAAGTACATAATAAGTTAAGTCTTCTATTTCCTTTCTTGCACTTAGGGTTTCTATTTCATTAGCTTATTACTTGTGTCATATATGTATTTTAGCATTTACTTATCATATGTGACTTTGTAATTTAGATTTAATACTCATCTTTTATTAAATCATTTGGTGAGCTTGTCCTTATTCGAAATCGTTTCCCTAAGATCCCCATGACTAATCATAGATCCACCTTCCCTAAGTAAGTTGTGCATCATGTCAGTGTGAATCCTATCCTTGATGATGCTATTGAGGATGATCTTATTGTCCTTTATAACAATTCTCAATTTTATAATGATGTCCAACAACTACTTCTTGCTGACCAAGACAAAATTCCTCTTGGCAGTAATAATTGTGATATTTGTATGCTCACTCGTGACCAAAGTTATGTTGCATGTTCTCCATCATCTTCTATGGCCACCCATGTTGTTGTATCTTCTTCTCCTCCTATTTTCATGCATGATAATGTTATTATAGATCCTTTGTTTGGTGACATGTTTACTTCTATGGATGCAAATAAATCTACTTCTCAGGATACAAATGTACATGTGCATGATTTTTTCCAATGATAGTTAAGATGAATGTAAAGCTATATCCCATGTTTCTTCTATTTCTGAAAATATTTCTCATGATTGTAATGATATATATCATGCTATTTCTCCTACTACTTCTTTATATGCTGATGATAGTCTTGAAGAACTACTTGCTTGTGAAAATTTGACTGATAGTGATGTGGATTATACTTCTGACCATGAACATGTTAGTGAGGATGTTACTTCTCTTAAGACAGCTGAATGTGAATTTTCTACCCCTCCTTCCACTTTTGAGGTTGTTTCTAATATTATTCATGATGATTCTTCTCCTTCCATTAGTGCACCTCTTATTATGACTCCTAAGTCTACATCTAGCATTCCCATAGAGCCTCCATGTTCTTCACCTCATTATCCTTCTTCCACATCCACTTCTCCTTCTTAAGTCCCCATGATCGATCATAATGGCAAGCTTCACCCCTCAATTTTCCTATCATTTCTTCCACCATTCCTTCATATGATATATTATCACTCATGCATGTTGTTGGAAATTTACAATCTCAAGTTCATTCTCTCACACTCGAAAGAAAAGCCTACTATGATTCCATTGACAATAACCCTCTTCATGACAATCCTATTTTGAAGAAAATTCACAATTTAGCTTTTCCTTAAGGATTTTATCATGCCTAATTTTTTTATGTTTTAATGGTTTTGGAAATCCTTATTTGCATCTTAAGCATTATTGTTTAGTTATGGCTTCTTATTATAATTATTGATTATTACTAAAAGATTTTATTTATAGTATTGTTGATGATGCTCTTCAATGGTATACTCACTTGCCATATAGATCTATTAATACATACTCGACATGGAAGATGCTTTTCTTAGAAGCTTTATAATTAACAATGGTCGTAGAGTTACAAATGATCACTTACCTAGCTTATATCAAGGAAAGAAAGATTCCATTCTAGATTATAGTTTACAATTCAATTATTGCATGCATCAATTATTATTTCAACCCATTGATCTAGAAAATCAATTTATCTTTTTTGTGGTTTGATTCCTACATTGAAAGAAAAATTACAATATGATACATGTGAATATTTTATGCTTTTGTGCTATAAAGTTATTGATCTAGAAAAAGATTTAATTATTACACATGTTATAGAACCCCCTTCCATTCCTTCTACTGATTCATCATCTATTACTTCTTCTCCTCATCCATCTATTGAGGATCCTCCATGGTCTCCATCTCCTCCACCTCTCCACCATGTAAGCATCCTCCATCCTCTCTACCACGTCGGTCTCCACTTAATTATTTTACATCTCCTACTCTGCTAAGACATTATATTTCTCACATACTGCTAAGCCTCATGATGTTTTACATCCTCTCTTGGACAATTAGTTGATTCATTTACCTTCTAATAAACATCACGCCCTCATCAATTTCATCATCAAAGTGATCTCCCTTATTACAATTTTCACCACATCAATGTGCATTGAGATAATGAATATTGTGCCTAACATGAAAAATTATAACACTTAGAAGATCAAGATGTCATTTTCTATGGATCTTACTCTTTGAGCGATCTATTTTTCCCATTCCACACAAGTTTGCTTCAATCTTTGTTCACTTATCTCCTCCACCCATTTCTAAGGTTTTCATTCCTCCACTTCCTAAGATTATTATCCATCCATGCCCTATATATAGCTCATACATTACTACATCATCTCACCCTCCTCACAGTGTTATTACTTCCCATTGGCTTCCTAAGACATCAACATCTATGGTTCCTACCACTAAATCCATCATCGACACCATCTCATCTAACATTCATTCTAACTCTTACTCTCATGATACTACAACCTCACATGCTTCCACCATCCCTCACAAGCCTCTCAATATTTGGTAAGTGATCCTCATATGATCACATCATTTTCCAAGGATGTACTTGTGTTCTCAAGGTTCTTACATGTCTGCATTGAGGGATCTACTACCAAAAACCTTTCCTCACTCACTCTTTTCACTTTGCGCTTCATGATATATATTTCTATCATTCTCACATTATTTCTCGATGACACACTCTTGTTCTATGGTTCATTATTGATTATTGAGGGTTATTATATAAATGAACCTCATACACTTTGGGGGCATCACTCTTCATTGGACTCATTCGACTCTTATTCATACTTAGGTGTGATTACATAACATCATTTTCATCAAGTAATCATAATTTTACTATTTCCTATCATCTTCATAACATGACTAGTTCATCTCCCTTGAAGGGCACTTTGTCACTTGTTCCTACCAAGCACTTGGTCTTTCTCAACCATTTTAGGAGAAAATTTGTAGTTTTTTTCCCGCATTACCTCTTGAATTCACTTGAACACTCCATTCTCGATTTCTAGAAGCACACCAGGGCCATCCCCCTCCACCAGGGGCTCATCTTCCTCCTGCATAAACTCTACCTCTCCAAATTCCCCGCCATTCCTATCTCCCCAGGTGACCCACCTTATTCCATTCTAATTGCTCCTTCAAATAACCCGGCCACCTCTTCCAAGGCCAGAGCTATCAAAACTAAGAACCCCAAACTCAGTAAAGTGGCCTCTCCTCCCTCTTCCCGTGTTCTCAGGAGCAATAAAGAAATGGAAGTTGTTCAAAATATTTTACACATTAGCAATGTTGGTTAGGATCATGCCTCACAGGATGAGAGGGATAATACTCTTCTTAGACTAGACTTATTGGAAAAGGAGGTTGTGAATATTAAGAAGGATTTGCATCAATTAACCAAGCAGAAGGGGAAGAGAAAATTGAATGATGATGCGAGATATTGAAATTGATCAAACTGAGGATATTTACAGAAAGTTGAACTTGTTGGAAAATAGATTGGGGAGGGCCAAAGATAGACATGATCACAATATGGCCATTTTCAACGCCATTAGTGAGTTCTGGGAGCATTTGAACAGAAAGTTAAAGAAGCATTTCAATGGTGAGCAGGATTCCTAAAGAGATTTGGTGGACTAAAAAGGAAAGAAATCAGGTTATTTCAAATTTGAACGTGAATGACCCAACAACACACACTACCACTTAGAACTTTTCACTTTTCAGGCACTATAAAATCTTAGGATTTCATAGGGCCTCCAAGATCAATTAATTCTTGGTTTGGTGGGTTCCATTTTTGTTGTTGTAAAAAGGAAAGAAATCGATTCCGATCTTATTTATTTCAAATTTGAATGTGAATGACCCAACACACACTACCACTCATTTTATGTATTACAACTTTTCACTTCTTTTTATATCACAACAATAATCTATGTGCATATCCAAAACCACAAATATAAAATCTAGGATTATTGATAGTTGGCCTCCAAGAATTAATTCCCTTGGTTTGCCCCTCTTTGAGTGGGTTCCATTTTTGTTTCTACTCCTTCGGGGTTGGGATTCATCCCGGAGAGTGAATGTTGTTTTTGGGTCGCTATGCTTTTATTGTAGTTTTCTCCTTGTTTTGATTTTTCCTAGTAGCTACTATTTGGGTTCTTTTATTATAATTTTTATATTATCCAAGTATTCTATATAGATCTTATTTTGATGTTTTATCTCATGTTTGATCTTTAGTGGATGATGAGCCTTTGTCAGAATCGGAGAAAGAGGGAGAAGAAGAAAGCATATAGTCCCTCCAAAACTATTTTCCATTATTAAAAACATGACTTGGCGCTCATTTTATGTATTACACTATATCACATAAATTTATTCCTATTCATCATATAATATACATCATCATCCATTTTTGATATCACAACAATAATCTATAATACCATGAGTCAATGCATATCCAAAACCACAAATAAAAATAAACAACAATCATCACATCATATATCGATGATACACATCAACATAACATTGGTAACATGATCAGATATCTAATTTGGCATCCACATACCACCTATACAATATTCATATATATATATATATATATTCCCATCTTACAAAACCATAAGTTTCAATCACTACAATCATTATTGTGACTTGGGGGAAATCCCCAGTCTTCTTTCTCGATAAAACTATATACTTCACATTGTATTTCATCCTCACTATATCTATATATAATTGTGGGAGCTCTCCCAAACTATATGATCCACCACTCAATCTAAGACATTAGTCATGGTCCGTATATCTATCCTCACACTTTATCCATAGTATTACGTCATCTCGATGACTACTCTCTTCCGACAGCGACTTCCTACGACCGATCTAGTATACTTTATATCCACATACATTGGTCCTCCGCATGTCTCTGTTCAATAGCATGGTAGACGAGGCTTCCCCTCTGTGTAGGATGTATCCATTGGCTCAAATAAAGGGGCATACTTTCTTGTAATCAAAACCACACATTCTAGGACTATCCTCCGTCAGCTTTTCTCTCGGCGAATCAGTTATTACTGCCTGTGCCCGAAGGAAGAGGACTTTCAGTGGGCATTCCTCATCCTACATCGACTCCCATGAGAACATCCGTGGCACGTTCGCATCAACTTACATATAGATGAATCTAAAATCGGCACTGACCAATAAGCGTCACCTACAAAAATACAACACAATAAGTCACTACACACATTTCCAATATTTGGTCTGATAACCAATTGACAACTCACAGTAGTGCAATAAAAACACTACGTACTTACATTTAGCATGTGCAATTTCCCCAGTAGCGGTCGAGGAGCAAATTCTTGTTCATCGTCATCACATCTCCATCGTCGGGATAGGAACTTGTCTCTACTACTCTTCTCATTAATGGTATCTCACCTCGCCACATCTACGACCACCTGGAAACAATTAGAACCCATTTGTGTGCTTCCCACCACTCACTATAGGCTTGGGTATATCCCGCATCATCCACCTATATATGCGCTAGGGCTACATCCGACTCATCTGGAACATAAGGCACTATTAAAGTTGGCGCAAACTCATGGAGTTGAGTCCCCGACATCCATATTTAAAGAATTCTAAGCCCTTTGCCACCGTAGGAAATAGCTTCACTCCTAGCGCATGCCTTGGTGCTCTCGTAGCCCTTACCCATACATATGGATCTAAGGAAAATTCTAAGCATTGTAAAATTGTCTTGACACGCGCCCTTTGTGCTTCATTTGAAATTATTTTTCCACCCAGGGTAAACCAATCCTCCAACCACATGGTGAGTTGAATGCACTTAAACTCTACTCCTTCCTCTAACCAACCACCATAATCTCTATATGGCCTCCATGTGATGGCCCTTGGTCCCATCCAATCAAGCATCGACTTATAAGTGGTCGTTATCCAATCTCTTACTCGTGTGCTTACCCACCTCGTAAATATACCAATTGTTATATATACCAAAACTTTGTCATATCAACACTATTTGAAAAGCGTAGCTAGCCCACCGAGTGGCCTCAATATAGAAATATGCTCATATGCCCATACATGTAAAAGAGTCACAGCCCCTAGGCCACCACCATGGTCCTCTTGTGAAAATCTATATAGATCTCTATACGAATGGGCCAACATACATCACACCCATGTAAATATCATCCCATGAGCGCTAAACGATCACGACATGGATTTTCATAGGGATATAAAATCAACATAAAGGCTTTTTAAAGGGGCTAAAATAAAACCATCCCTCCCTTTTCATCAAATAAATTCAGAAACTGATTTCCCGGGAGGAGAGATACAATATTTCGAAGAAAGCACAGCGATCCCTATCGAGGAAGATCAAACAAAATTTTCATGGGGATGGGCAAGCGGCAAATAATTTTATCGATAAACATATACACATCAAGAACTATAAAGATATGAACCTACCTCTATATGATGAAAAATCTCATGCATCTTATAAAGTATACCCATTCCACCACCCTCTATAGCCATCGATGAAGTAATAACCATCATTGCGTCATGCTTAGCATGGTAGACATAATCATGGAACACAAAACCACCGATCTCAATATCACATTTGGACTAATATTGGCGTCTTTAAGCCACACATATACTCACAAGTGTCCCAATGAAATATCATCTAGCTGATCTCATCTTCCTTTGGGCATCTACTATGGTCATCAATTTTACTCTCTCTAACTATTGGTAATTGTAATATCACGGTAGACATTCTCTAGGGTCACCGTCATCTCACCATCACACCCTTTGCTAGAGGGAACCAAAAGTGCATTTATTAAAATCCAACAGCAATCAGCCATACACACCACCTCTCACACAATGTAGTCACCATTGAAATATTATGGGTAACCTCCCCCAATTTAGATATGTGTCATAGGCCTCTATGGTCTAGTATGTCCCACTAAGCATCGTCATAACCCCAAAGTCAATAATGTGCTCAAATTTTGACCTCGCAAAACTCTCTCCCACTCATCGAGATAACCCCAAAGTGTGCTCATATTAAAGAAGCTAAGATAATTAAATGAAACTAACACCAAGTAGTTCCAATAACAAAGCTAATATAATATAAACATCATGATAAATCTTAAGGAAATAGCTAATCTAATGCATCAAACATGAATAAAACATCAAATGCTAAGCCATCCCTTTGAAATTGGATGTGTTTTGTAATGTATGATTTTTATCTAACATGAACCTATCTAGATCATAAGAAATCAATTGTATGTTATCTCTAAATGAGGAAATAATCTCACCAAAATGGCTTAATGGCCATGTTTGGATCTTCCTTTACTACTCACATATGAGAAGAATGGATGCAAGGATGAAGGAGCTATTCAACAATGGAGAATGCCTTTATCATATGCATATAGTAATCACTAGAAAAAGTGTGGTGTAAGGTGTGAAGGAAGGTAGTAGGTTCTTTATATAGCTTTCCAATTTGGGAGAAGCTAGAAACCTAGTGAATGTGGGATAAAAGATAAAGTAGAATTAGAAGGGATAAGCATGATTAGAAAGAATTAAGTAGAATTAGCAACTCATGGGAGTTGGAGATGATTTAATTAATCAACTAGGATTAATTAATAGGCTAGGATAAGCTTAGAAAGCTATTTAGAGATGATTTAGAGGAAAATAGGTAGGATTGAGATGATTTAAAGGGGGATTTAATTAATAAGAAGGTTTATTAATTAAATACAAGGTTATAAAGGCTTAATTAACTAATAATAGTTAATTAATTATAGGAAGATTATAACTAACAAAGTGTCGTTAATTGGCATCCGGAATGGGGTAAAGGCTAGTTAATTAATGAAGTGTCGTTAATTGACCGAAATGGAGGGAAACGTTAGTTAATTAGTGGGAAATCACTAATTATAATGGAAATGATGGGAAAGAGGGTAATTAGTATAATTTTAGTATTAAAAATACATAGGTGGATTTTAGGTGTCTACATTTTCCCCTCTTTGGGGTGGTGTAATGCAAGTGATGCCACTTCAAAGATAGTAGACAATTATAGACAAGTAAATTTTGAAGGAATGGAAGAAAAATTAGTAGAATGAAGGATGCCCCCTCGAGTGTCGATGGGGTGATGGAAGAGGTTGATCAAAAATCAAAAAGAAGAAGGAAAATAAGAAGAGTCGACACAAGCCTAGTAGGTGAGTGTGCAATGTGAGTGAGTGGGAAAGAAAAGCCATTGCGTTTTAACAGATAGAAGAAATAAGGGGGAGGGGGATAAATATAATCCCTACTTCCCCTAGTGGCGTTGAAGAAAATTTGTGATGGAATAAAATGGAGATGAAGAAAAATCTCATATGGACATAATAGGCATATTAGCTGGCTTAGAAACAACTTTGTCTCATCATTTTTCTATATGATCTATGTCATTGGTTCTTTATTGAATATAAACATGCAAGGACTGAATCAAAGCAATATACATAACATAATTGTATACAAGAAATTAAAAATCAGGCCAACAAAGAAACAATCATAAATAAATTTACTCAAACAAACAACATTCAAGATAGTTACACCAATGTTTTTGTTATCAAACTTTAGTTCCCAAATGTTCAAGTTAACGAAAAGGGTTAAAATGGAACCCCAAGAAAGGATACATGTGAGGTGAATAAATGAAGGACATAAAAGTCCCATGAAAAATTAATTGTGCACTATGAAACTACCCAAGAAATTGCTTGTGCAAAGGATCACAAACATAATAAACAAACCAGATTTTGTTAATGGAGGTAGATCAAAATGATCCACAAGTCATGCATGAGAACAAGTGAGGACCCAAGAAAGATGTTTTGTAGGACAAATATTGATGTTTGAGGATGTTATTTACAATAAATGATTCTTATGTGTGAATTCTTTTACTAATTTTTGATGGGATTTTTGGATATTTTACCAATTTTTAGATTTTTTGAATTTTTACTAATTTTTGAATTTTTGAAAATTTACCAATTTTTTGGATTTTTAATGATTTTTGATGTTTTTTTAAATTTTGGGAAGAAAATGATATAGAAGAATGATAGTATATGTGGTACCCTAAAAAAATTGCCAAGCAAAAATATGCCTCAAGGAGAAGAAAAGGTCATCGTGAAGCAATCATATGCCCCAGTGATGCGATTTTTTTTAGAAGAATGACCATTTAATAAAAATAATCATTGTGACGGAATGTTAGCACATGGTGGGAAGAATATAAAAGAACAAAATAGTTATCCGGCCCCTGAGAGAAGAGAAAAATGAATAATTAGGGCCGGAGGCTATAAATAGTAGGGTGGGAGGGGTAAAATCCATCGCGACCCATTAATTGCTATTATAATCTACTAATTTTTTAGAGATATTTACTCTAAATTATGAGAGATATGGTGTAAATCCAAAACCGTAAACATCATGTTGACCAAATTCGATAGTTCGGAGGGTTTGCATCGGATGGTATCCCGCACGCAACACAAAATTTTTAGAATTTAAGTACATTTATTACTTGTTTTATCTAGGAAAAGTTGGTGGGTTAATGTTAGCACATACCTTGAGGTGTACTAGCATATCAACATATGTGTTAGCATGAAGGGCTTGTCTAGCATTAAATTGAGAGCATGAGTGTTTATTTAGGTTTGCACACGCTAGCATTGAAATGAGAGCAAGAGCATTAAAATATTTGCGCTAGCGTCAAATGCGCTAGTGTGAAAAGGCATGTGTTAGAATTATAGGGAATTCATTACCATAAATGGGGATGTGTTAGTGTAGAATTTGACCTTTAAAAGGTTTTAAGAATAATTTTAGAAGAGATTAGAAGAACTTAGGAATGATTAGAACACTTTGTAGGAAGATGTTTTTAGAATAAATGATGTTAATTTGTTTATTTATTGGGTGATATTGCAGGAGAGATTACTAAATTTGGTTATGCGTGAGCGATGGATGCCTACGAGCATATGAATAGACATTTTCCCATTGCAAGAAGTGGGGGTTGATTACCGTTCTGGAGGTGACATGTTTATCATAGATCACATAACTTACACACATTATGCTGGATCACACCTCCCGAATACTTTAGCTCAAAGGTGTCATAGTGAGAGTCATAATTTATGGCTACCTACTGGTGAGATGAAAGAGACCTTGGAGGATGTGTATAAGATCCTCATAGTACCTATCCAAGGTATCTTGGTTACATATGATGGGCACCATGGCCAGATTTTGGAGCATATATGGGATATGTTTTAGCTACAAGATATACCCTGGAAGGGTATGGTTATGATTTTGTAGAGATATTTTGAGAGCGGAAGATTACACACATACCAGGTTTATTTGATGGATCTTGTCGGTGGTTACTGTTGCTTGGAAATAACGGTACCCATTTTCCACTTGGTTTGATAGGTGTTGTTCACAGATTGATGGATGGGGAGATATTTTCTTGGGGTTACTACATACTTTGGCCCATTTATACAGGATATGCATATGATAGCGTTTAGAGGCATGAGGATATTGAGTTTCTTTTACATGTTTGTGCATGTGATCATATTGCTATTAGATGTCCTCTTGGAGTGTTGTGAGTTAGAGCCACGATGAGCCATCTTGTATGAGATGGGAGCATGTAGGCGAGGAAATTAGATATCATTTGGAAGATACAATGTATTATAGATGAGCAATGATGATTTATAGTTGCGGATGGTTACCTCGATGAGCATCTCATTTATACTAGTGGCGCGGGGATGCTATTGAGCTTAGCATTACTAAGGTTGAGAAATTTATTATTGGGAGCTACCGATATATTCTTGAGTGGTATCACATTGACATTATACAAGAGTAGCTTGGCCTCATCTAGGGAATTCCTAGGGTTGAGATGTGGTATGCATGTAGAGCATGTGAAACTTTGACATTGGACCCTACATCGACCATGGAGATCACTTGACATTATCGGGTGTCCTCCCTTAGTCATGGGATAGGAGAGCACATATAGTGGATCCAGGTACCATTGCAGATTATGGACCTTGTATGTGAAAGTAGTGCCTCAACAGATCATGATCCCACAGACACCATAATTACCGATATAGTTGCGGTAGTAGTAGGACTTCAGGGATAGGCTTTATGATGTAGATCACAATTAGGCCATCCAGAGGCTAAGGACGAGTTATAGATGGCCCAGGGGATAGGGACAAGGACCAACATAGCCTCGGGGGCTAGCTCAACATGGTCCACAACAAGGTCCATAGGTATAGCCTCGAGTTTAGATATGACCATAGGGCCAAGGCCAATTCAAAAGGTCCACTAATACAACCACATGTGTAACCATAGACAACACTATTTTAATAGGTGACATAGCCACAAATACAAATACGTGTATTACAACAGGTTGTTCAAGAGGATGTATAAATGGTTTAGATTCAACAAGGTTTGATACAAGGTACAACATCACTTTTGAGAGCGGTATCCCACATATTGCAGTAGGTGGGGGTGATGGGGATGGAGTGGGGGATGTAAAGGGTCCGCTACATCTAGACATACCAATCCAAGGTTATAGAGTGATCCAAGGAGTAGGTGGGCCATCATTGGCCATTTTGCATCTTGAGAGAGATATGGCCATGCATCATGGTGAAATAGCTTTAATTACAATACATACCTTACAATGATGGCTAGAGCAGGTCATCATAGAGTGAGACCAGCCATAGTTGAGAGATATCAGGTTGCAGCTACACGAGAGCAGCTCAAGACACATTTGGGAGTTGATTATCCCATTATACCCTCCTTGAGGCATGCTTTATCGCAGAGGCTATGATAGGAATCTGCTATGTTGTCTTAACTCGAAAGAATATACCTTAGCTGCCAAAAGGGTACATGAAGGAATCTATGGGGCCCATACAAGTGGAATGGTTCTTGCTAAAAAGCTATTAAGAGTAGGCTATTATTGGCCTACCATGGAAATTGATTGTTTTCGTATGTCAAGAAATTCTTGTTGTGTCAAAAATATGGCAATCTGATACATGCTCTAGCACAATCATTGCAACCCATCACAACACCATGGCCTTTTTCAAAGTGGGGACTTGATCTCATTGGTAAACTTACACCCACTTCCTATGATGGCCACAACCACATCATAACTGCCACCGAGTATTTCATGAAATGGGTAGAGGTTGTTCCTCTTACCTATGTCACCGGTGCGCAAATTTCCAAATTCATAATGAACCACATTATCTACTATTACGACATTCCTACTACCATTGTATCTGACAACGTTAAGTATTTTAAGAATAAACAAGTAAAGGAATTGTGCCATTAATCTAAATCAAACAAAAATGGTTGACTCCCTATTACCCTCAAGGTAATGGACAGGTTGAATCCTCGAACAAGACTCTTGTTCGCATCATGGAGAAGATGGTTTAAAAAACTAGCGGTAATTTTCACTTGCAAATCCATCCCGCACGTGTTAGCTAAGGTTTCATTTTTAAGAATGAGAAATGTTAAGGGGAAAGGTTCTGTCATGTAGGTAATTATAGATGTCAAGGTACCAGGGGGATAAGGGACCAACAACTTCACACACCAAGTAATATTTTGGCATGTCGTATGCAGGTATTCTTAGATGTTCCACAAAGAATGACATGTCATTGTTTCTAGGTGGGATGCATAACATAGATCCAACTATGGCCATGGCATCTGTCAAGTGATTCTATCCTCTGGGTATCTGTTGGAAGGTGATTTACACAAAGAACTCCTTTAATGTATCCACCAATTTCTTGTAAGGGAGGAGCTTCTCATCCTTGACCTTATATTCATCATTTACTTGCTTGATGATTAATTAAGAATCACCTATAACATTACCATGTTTGATATCCCACCGTATAACAATTTTTAGTCCTATAATGAGATCTTCATATTCGGCTATGTTATTAGTGCATGGGAAACCAAGTTTGAATTCCTGAGGAATTAGATCACCCGTAGGAGTGGTAAACACATCTTTTGATCCTAAAAGGTGAAAGGTAAATGATCCATCAAAGTACATTTTCCATGTGATGGATTCTTCAATATACATCATAGAAGCTTCTAACAGGTCCGCATTCAAATGCTCTGTTTTGGCAAGGGGGCTTTAGCCAGTTGATTTGCAAGTAATTTCCCTTTATGATTAACATACTCAATATTAAAATTACTAAACAAGATGATCTAATTATCCATCCTCCCAATAAGTGTAGGTTTGGAAAATAAGTACTTGATTGGGTCAATTCTAGAAATGAGCTTGATCTTGTTATTCAATAGATAATGGTGGATTTTTGGAAATAAAAACAATGACCAAGAAAGCTTTTTCAATTTTGGGTAGTTAAGATCATAAAAATCAAAGTGTGAATGAGGTAGTAGATGGATTTTTCTTTTTTATTTATATCATACTGAGCTAGAAGTGCACCTATAGAAAATTGGGTAGCTGAGATATATAGTAACAATGGTTCACCTAGGGTAGGTGGTATGAGAACATGGGGTTTAGAAAAATATTCTTTAAGTAAAACAAATTTTTTATGTTGTTTAGGACCCCAATGGAAATCAACATCTTTCTTGAGAAGATGTGTAAAGGAATGACACTTGTCTGCGAGTTGAGAAATGAATCAACGAATAGCCTAGATTTTTCCTTGTAAACTACACAATTGTTTGAGGTTCTTAAGAGGAGGCATTTCAATAATGAAGGTGACCTTTGCTAGGTCAACTTCAATTCCTCTTCTTGACACAATGAAACCTAGTAATTTTCCCCGATAACACCCCCAAAACACACTTATTTTGGTTAAGTTTGACCTTGTAGTTTCCGAGATGTTGGAAGATTATTCGTAAGATTTATGGATGGGACTATCTATTCCTTGAATTTCCCAAGATTTCATTGATATAATCTTCCATAATATTGTTTAACATGTTATCGAAGATGATAGTGATGGATCTTTGATAGGTTTCTCCCGCATTCTTGAGGCCAAAGGGCATGAATTAGTAGTAGAATGTCCCCTAAGGGGTTGTGAAAGTAGTCTTATCTTGATCGTTTGTTCCAATATTCACATTTATAGTCTCCTCCATGAGAAGTTTGGATTCATCTTCCATACGCGTAGGATTAGGGGGAGATTGAGATCTTCATCTAAGGGCATCTCAACAAGATTTTCACCCTTAGAGTGGTCACTTTTTATGTTTGTTGATGTTTCAATTTGTTTTTCCACAAGTTCCTCGAAGAGGTTTTCACTGTGGGACTTGGAATTTTTATTTTTACAAGGCTTCTTTGATGATATCTTGCCCTTGTTATATTTTAAATTTTGCTAACCATGAAGTTCAAATTGCTTCCCAAGTACACATACACATCAAGATTAATGGAGAAACCCTTATTATGGTTTCCAATAGGAATGTCATCACGGAGACCCATAAAATCAACAATTGATTCATCATTCTTACAGAAATCAATTGGTACGTGTTGTTGTTGGTCCCAGTTGAAAAGGGAAGGATGGAAAATATTTAATTTAGGAATGGTATGAGATATGGCTAGGATATCCATGTCAGGAACAATTTTGTAGATGAACTATCTTTTCATTCAGAAGAGGTGGCTTTGACCTCTGGAGGATGGGACCCATACAGTCAGATACCAATACTGTATTTGTTTAATTTTTAATGTGGTTTTGGAAGATGTTCCCACACACCTTTCTCATTCATACCACATTTGTATCCTTGATATCCCATGGCACACATAATTTTATTTTGGATTCCATCTCATCATCGTGAGATTGGGATAAAGAATTTTTGAGAAGTTTCTCATCTACCAAAAGGCCACCATGAGTAAAAGTGTCAATGTTATAGTGTTCCCAGGACCGTTGATATTTGTAGTAGGGCCTACCATGTGTTTTGGGTGATAGGGGAGGTCGGGAAGTAGGATGGCCTATTTGAGGTTATACTATCTACATCTGGTTGTGAGGACTTTCATCTCCCATGAAGAAAAGGGAGATATAGATGTAGAAGTACCATTATCATGTGTGCACAATGTATCTAGATCAATATGGGAGTTAAGATTCTTTAGCCGAACTCCTAACAACAATATTAGTTGAAGGGAATTCATATGTAGTTGGAAAATAACCTGATAACACTCTGTAATGGGCAAAGGGTTGGGGATCCCCAAGAATGGTAATAGTTTGTCCTTCATGGTACAATTTAAGACATTGATGGAAAGTGGAAGGCATGACTTGCATGAAATGGATCCAAGGGTGACCAAAGAGCATGTTGTAAGGTAGTTCCAAGTCTAAGACATGGAATTGGGTATCGTGAATAGTAGCCCCAACTTCCATATGCAAAGTGATCATACCAGTTGATTGTCACTCTACATTATCATAAGACTTGATCATGATGATTTTGGGATCCAAATCAGTTTCGGTGTGTCCCGGATGTCCGACAAGTTTTAATGTAAAAATCTTTAGGCCGGACCTACCATCCACAAGTACCCTTTTTATCTTTTTACGAGTGATAATGACTTCTATGTATAAGGGTAGGTTGTGCATATGATCATCACTAGGAATCTCATGTTGGTTGAAAGTAATGTGTTCGGAAGGAGAAATCTATGGGACCAAGGCTTAGAAGCGCATAGGATCAATATTAGTTGAAACTCCTGACCCTTGAAGTGTTTTGCAAAGGATGTCCTTATGAACATTAGATATTTTAAGAAGATCTAAGATTGAAATCTTAGTAGTGGTCTTCTCAAGCTGTTCTAAAATATCATAGTGACTATCCTGAGGGGTAGCAGAGGAGGTTGTGGAATAACAAGGAGAGAACATCACATTGCCATGACACATTCTCTTGATTTAATCTTAATAGTATTTATATTCTCAACAGGTGGATAAACACAACCAATAAGGGAATCAAACAAATTAGAGTATTCAAAAACATGATTGGCACTTTTATTCTGAGATGAATGAACTTGATCCAACTTTTTATTTGTCTGTTTATGCTTGGGAATGGCTCTTTATAAATTCCCAACTGTTGATTAGAATTTTTATTAGGTGTAGATGAATCCATTTCAACCTCTCCATTATTAACGAGGTCTTGAATGAAGTTCTTAAACTTCAAACATTTATCAATGTTATGACCCTTAACATGATGATATTCATAGTATTCATGGTCTCTATACCATGTCAATTTAATGACATCATCTACAAAGGGTGTAGTATTAAGGAACTTGATCATTTTCACTACGTCTAGTTGTTTCAATATAGACAACAAAGAATTTATGAGAGGAGTGAACACACGATGTTTGACTTTAGGTGTAGCAAGTCCTTTGGTAAGTCTCAATGGAGCACTATTCTAGACTGCTTGCACACATTTTGAATTTGTTATACCATCACCTACAACATTTTTTTCTTGTTTTGAAAGAATTTAGGTTTGTCTGTAGGTTTGGTTTCATGATTTTCTCTTGAAAAGGGTTTCAATGTCCCTTTAGCCAATAAATCCTTTTGATTTGGCTTCCTTTTTTTATAACCTCCTCAAAAGTGTTAACACAATGCATTTTCAAGTGGAAAGAAATTTCAAGATTTAAATTTGGTATGAAAATGCTAACAAGCTATTTCTCTAGTATGGAGCAAGGGAAGAGACTAGCTAACCCTTGTCATCTTTGTAAGAAACCAACGAAGTTTTCATTGTTTCATTGTTTAGCGTTGCATAAGTCTAACATGGTAATTTCACTTTCCATATTGAATGAAAAGTGGCACAAAATTTTTTCCACCAATTCATCCCATGTGAAGATAGACCCTTTAGGTATATGGAGGAACCATTCAAGTGTTTGGCCCCAAGACTCCGTGGGAATAAGCATATAAGGTAATTGTCACTATAGGAAAATTCTTGGAAAGCCATGAAGAAGTCTTTAATATGATTGTGTGGATCACCTTTTACCCTATATTTGATGAATTTAGGACATTCGAAGTGAGGAGGAAAGGGTGTTCTTAACATCTCTCTATCAAAAGGATAAGGGAACAGTTCTTCAAATTGGTACTTTTACTATGTCCTATATTGTTTTTTTACAAATTGGTGAGGGAATTCTTCATAGACTCATTCTTGATCAAATATTTATCTATGTGTAGGTGAAGAAGGAATAAATACATGATTTGGATGTTTCACCACCTCAGTTATTAGTGTATATCTCATAATAAACAACCTTAGGTTTTTCCTGACGCGGAGTCTTAGCAGTTATTCCTAAGTATTTATGGACATGGGAAGCCAAACTTTCCAATTAACGACTAAGAGATTGCAATTATTGTTTAATTGTGACCTCATATTTTTAGGTTTCTTCATGAGTTTCACATTGAGGTTGTGGTTATTCATGCTCTACATGTTCTTCATTTTCTACATTTTGATTACGGTTAATTTGAACAACGGGTATGTGATAACTACCAATATTTTAAAAAAAGAAACGTATTTTTCATTATTTGGGCTAGAAGTAGAAGCATGTCTTGGATTTAATATTTCATCCATAGATTGAAGGGTTGTTCCTCCTCTTCTTCTCCATGAACCATGTTCGTGAGGAGAGTATGGTAAAATTGAGGTGGCAGTTTAGCCCCTAATTATACAACACGTACCAAGACTTCATTCTTGTTTTAGAATAGAAAGCTAACCATGTGAGAGGGGTAAAATTTGAAGTTATCTTGTTGAGATTTCCCTCGTTGCCACTATGGTCAACCATATTTTATTCTTCAAATAAGGGGTTTAATTTTTCATTGAAAAAGGGTTTGACCCTAATTTTCTATGCTTCATTCTTGTAAGAATTGGCATGGAAAATTTTTCACTAAGGTTGATAAATGTGTACAAGGACTATAATGACCCTAGGAAAAATCAAGCAACGTAATGGTTGCAACTGTCACAATGAATGTAAAAAAATATCCTAAAGAATGTCCTAATCTACTACAAATAATGTCCAAAAAGGAGAAAGAATATACGACCAAATGCCACCGATGAAATAATATCTCAAGGAAAGAATATCCAATAAAATCCCAAAAAAGGATCAATCGTGAAAGATCCTACTCCCTATGTCTAAAAACCTATCTCAAAGGTTATTCCAACAAGATACCAACACAATTTTAGTATGTAAATCAAGTTTTAGACAAACAATATTTAAACACTAAAAGAGGGTTGAGGTGATGTGAATAGCGTAACAATGTAAAGTATATACTCTAAACTTAGTTTAATATAAACAAAGTCTAAGTGTTGGAAATGGAGGTTACAAATGTGGGTAACGTAACAATACTACTTGGATACTTTTAATCAATTTTTAAGAAAAAATGTGAGTATCAAAATAGGACACAATGTGAAAAACGTAATGACAACACCTTCCAAGACTTAGGGCAATGTTTGAATCAAAAACTAGGTCCAAGTATATCAATGAATCAATATAATGCAAAACAATGTAACAAGACAATCGAGACACTTATATCAAGTTTGTGAAAACAAGATGTAAGTATCAAAAATGTAGTGCTATGATATAAGCAACATAACAACGTAAAGGGTAAATCAAGGTAGGATCACCTAAATACAATGAGATATCTCGATAATGGGTATCAAGATGAGGTTTACCAAAACATGAGGATGTACCAGCACACTTTCAACACTTAACATTCCTACCGCAATATGGTCATGTAAGTGAATAAAAAGTGGTGGAAACACTTATATTTAGAAAACACTATGTATATGTCCTCTTTTGGTAAAAAATAACAACAAGAGAGCAAGGGAGATAAAACAAGTGGTGATGAAAAATACTTAGCCTAACTTTGGTAGAATTTCAGCTTGATTAAAAACAATATAGTAAATAAGAAAAAGTGATTCCTTATAAGTTACATGATGAATAACATGGAGCTCAAAATTTAATGGACTCTCCCGTGTTCGAATAATAAGGTTTTGACTATGAGAAAATCATTTCTTTGTGAAATATATTTAGATCACGATGGATAAAGTCAAGTTGGCACCAATGCCAAATGGGTATCTTTATTAGTGCAAAATCACAAAGACTTCCGGATGTTGATCAGATTTCTAGTTTGATCATACTAGCATCCAAAGTGTGATTGCACAACATGGAATCCTTTCTCCAAGCATGGGACTTGTAAAAATGAGAAAGGAATCTCCAGAGAAGGCTGTTCCTATTCCTCTGTTCTCGATGCACACAAAAATGCAGAGGGTTTACTCAAAAACCTAATCTAACTTGCCAAGGAGACAGGGTAAGAAGATGCATAAAAATAAACCTAAGCTAATAGAGGTGATGCACCGAGGAATGAAGAACACCTATCTTGCCAATAAACACAAACCATTCAAATGTGATGCAAGATCATGCACATATAACAAAATTTGCAGTGAAAGATCAGGAGGATGCAAATGAACACAGAGAGGGTTGAGAATCATCCACAGACATGCATTACTTGCTCCAAAGATCGATACAATACACTACAAAATGCCAAGAGGCAAGGTTGCATTACAGTTTTAAATGGGAGGTTTGAACTCCACAAATTCGCCTGCCAAAGAGAAGAAGGGAGGGGCAAAACAAGAATGTTCAACCCTTAGAAAGAAACCCCTCCTTACAATTTATAGGAAGAATGAGAGAGGGAAGAGAGAGGAAATCCAGATCTACCCCAACCACTTCTAGGTTGTATTTAATTCATCTCATTATGGCGGTAGGTGAGAACCCTAGCAAAAGCGGCGAACTGTATTTTGCATTTAAGCTGGTTGTTGAAATGTCATTTCTGGCCATTATCACGTGCCAGAGGTGTTTTTCGATTTTATCTCTTCAAACTAAACCAAAATGTAAGATTGACCCCAGAATCATGTAGATAATTTCACCAGCTTTCCATTGATATAAAGAACGCGAAAATCTGAGCTCTGGATCGAAAGTTATGGCGATCTGAAGATTTAGGGCAAAAATAGGCCAAAACGGATCGGCGGGAAAATATTTGAATTTTTTTCCGCACTCTGCCACTTGGATGACACGTGTTAGGCTCTGATTCGTTCGCGGGTTCATCCTCTGAAAATTCCTTTCGTGCCTTTAAACTTGGACACGTGGCACTATTTTATTGGTTCGGGCCTGAGGGGCGCATTTTTACCTTGAGCCAAACACTTAGCAACTTTTCAACCTTCTGACATGTGGCACATTTTGATTCATCCGCGGGCCTCCTTGTCTCTTTTCGGCCATTTCGCCTTTTCGTGTCCCATGCGTCTCTCGTGTACCTTTGGCCTGGATGTCCCGGACGAAAATCTCCTGCTTCGGCCGATTCGGGCTTCCTTGTTCCTGTTTGAGGTGAAGACACGTGGCGAGATTCCATTCGTTGCGGCCTTTTCGGCTTTTTGTGTCCCACATGTACTTTTTGGCCCAACTGTCCCGGACGAAAGTCCCCTGTTTCGGGTGAATCGGCCGGTTCGCGTCCTCCGCGTACTTTTTTGGCCCGGATGTCCCAGACCGTGCGAAACAAGACTTAGGCAATTTTCTTCATTTTTTCGGCCGGTTCAGCTTTTCACGCCCGCGCATCCCGATGTCCCAACTGTCCCAAATGCTGCGCAGACCGCCTGGCGGATTTTTGGCCGATTCGTGCCCCAACATCCCAACTGTCCCAAGGACCGCCTGGACTAGGACTTAGCCGATTTTCTCTGTATTTCGGCACCAAGCTTGGCTTTTGCAAATTTTTCACATTTTTAAAACTTGCTGGGTTTTCTTCTTGGACAGGAGAGTTAGAAAGAACCCGAGGGGACCCCAGAAACATGATTTTGGGCCTTAAATCAATCTATTTGCTTGGGACTAAAGAATTTGATGCATGTTATCAAAATTACCTTGAGGGGTGAATTTTGATAACAGTACCTATGGATTTTTTTCTCAACACTCGCCAATACTTACCTAAGAGAGGTACACTTTTCTAGAATAAATCCTAGACAAAGGACCATTACCCCACAATCAAATTAATGAACGGGGCCTCATACGGGTAACTTGAATCATTTCCTCATGGGTTTTTCTTCCTGTTTTGTCCACGAGTTCCCTCAAGGTGTGGACTACTTTGGATTTATTATGGTAATATTTGTAATGAGTTTTATGGATTATGCTAAGATACTTCCCACAGTTCAAAGAGGATGGGTTTTAACCCTTATATGAACCTGCAAATACAATGTTTTGAATAAATGGTGTGTTTTTTTAATCTTGAATTAGAAATGTGGTTTATTACACCATTTGTAACTTGCAACACAATTGTAATTAGTATTTGTTTAGATCCCAATTCTTTGACAAGTGAATTAGGTCCTGCACTTAGTAGTTTTCCAATAAATACACGATATTATGAAAGAGTATTTAAAGGTTACTTTTATCCTAAAGATTGTCCAAAGACGCAAGAGAAGAGCATACACAACAATTAACCCAACTAGATGAAAATGGAAAGATTTAATTCAAAGGACCATTAAAATTATTTGTAAAAATTTCATTCCCTTAAGAAAAATGAATAATGAAATTTCCAAGTTAATCCAAATGTTAGAAAAGAAGACTAAAGTTGCTTTTTATTCTCAAGATCACCAAAAGGTGCAAGAGAAGAGCATACATAAAATTTAGCCTAACTCAAGTAAAGAATGGAAATATGAATTCATTCAAAGCATTAGACATGTTAGAAAATTGATTCAACAAAAAACCGCAAAATGAAAACAAACAACAAAAATCAGTTTCGAAAATTTCTTGAAATCCAAGCCAAAATTTTACACACAATGCTAGCACAAGCCTTTTAACGGTAACACAAGTATATCAGCAAAGTATTGAAATTTTAGCAACGCAAATAAAGTGCTATCAATAGTAGTGAAAATATATCAATATAGACACATGGGTGTTAACGGAAAAGGAGAGAAATTCTTTGTGCGAGCGAGAGAAGAAAAGAAGTCAACTCTAGTGCATGAGTTTTAACAAGAAGAGTGCAAGGCTAGTTTAAGAGTAGCGCATGAGCTACACAGAGGTGGAAATTCTAGAGAACAATAATGCATTCCTATCAATGGTATCACAAGAATATTATTGGTAGCGCAATAATATTAATAGTAGTGTAAAGCTTTCAATGCTTGACTCGGAAGTTGTAATGCTTTGACGCACACCTATGCGAACTTCAAAAACATGAGATTTTGAAAAAAAGAATGTCAAAAATCTCATTTTTTTCCAATTTGCTTCAATTTTGGCAGTACCTCACGTCCCTTATATCTACAAAGAGCACTAAAATCATGAAAAATCGACAAAGCAAGTTAAGAAATACAATATTTATCTAAAAATGCTAAAAAGAGCGTTAGTAAGAAAAAATGGAAACTAAACTAAAAAAACTTGAAATAAAATACACAAGACAATGGAGTATGTCCTACTGGGAGTTCCAAATGTATGCATATTAAATAAGATAAGATAATTAAATGAAACTAACACCAATTAGTTGCAATAATAACGAAGCTAATCTAATAGGAATATCATGATAAAGCTTAAAGAAATAACTAATCTAATGCATCCAACATGAATAAAACATCAAATGCTAAGCCATCCCTTTAAAATTGGATGTGATTTGTAATGTATGATTTCTATCTAACATGAACCTATCTAGATCATAAGCAATCAATTGTATGTTATCTCCAAATGAGGAAATAATCTCACCAAAATGACTTAATGGTCAGGTTTGGATCTTCCTTTAACTACTCACATATGAGAAGAATGGATGCAAGGATGAAGGATCTATTCAAAATGTAGAATTCCTTTATCATAAACATATAGTAATCACTATAAAAATTGTGGTGTAAGGTGTGAAGGAAGGTAGTAGGTTCTTTATATAGCTTTCCAATTTGGGAGAAGTTAGAAACCTAGTGAGTGTGGGATAAAGGTAAAGTAGAATTAAAAGGGATAAGCATGATTAAAATTAATTAAGTAGAATTATAAACTCGGGAGTTGGATATGATTTAATTAATCAAATAGGATTAATTAATGAAAATGATATAGTAGAGTTTCAAATAATAAACACAACAAACTTCTTTTGTTATATTTTCCTGAATATTTCGTACATTGCATTTGGCTATTATATAGCCACAACTATAGGCAAACCAACTTCCTATTAAATAGGAAGTCATACTAACTTCCTCTAACAAATTATATATGCATATATATTATTGGTTATAACAATATATACGACTAACTATTAATGAATAATTACGACGTAATTATTCATTTTATAACAATTACAATAATAATGTGAACACTACATTATTTTCCTAACAATTAATAGGCTAGGATAAACTTAGAAATCTATTTAAAGGATAATAGGTAGGATTAAATATATTTAGATGATTTAATTAATAAGAAGGTTTATTAATTAAATACAAGGTTATAAAGGCTTAATTAACTAATAATAGTTAATTAATTGATTATAGGAGGATTATTACTAATGAAGTGTCATTAATTGGCATTTGGCATGGGGTATAGGCTACTTAATTAAGGCATCATGTAACGGAGAGGGATTGTAATAATTTGGAAGCATATTGACATGATTTCTATAATTTTTAAGGGTGCTTGGGCACTCAAAGGAGTGACATGGTATAGGTATAGGTGGATCATCAGTGTTACAGCGCTCATCGGGAGCAGTGTCCGATAGCTTGAGGTGTGAAAAGGTGGTTTAGAGCCATATGAGATCATGGAAGATTTCATTTAGGCATATTAGGTGTATTAGGTATGTTTGAGTCATTTTTAGAGGTTTCTTGATGCTTTATTGCATTATTTCATTGACCTTAGCTTACACAAAGTGAGGATCAAACATGCAAACATAGGAAAGTCTTAGTGACTAGAATGATTGATGTATGTGATTTACATTGTGATTATTATAGATGTTATAGGGATGAGTCATGATTCTTTGATCAAAATTTCAGGTTCCCATGATGTGTATTTTGTAATATATGACTGATTATGTGAGTCGGTGTGAAAAATCAATTGTATTTCCAACTCGAAGTTAAACTTTAGATGCTCATTGTGAATAGTGTGATTTGCATGGGACCTTGTTCATTTTAGGGAATCTTATATGGTAATTTTATAAGGATTCAAAAAATAATTAGGTTTTTTGATCATCAGGATTTTATGAATGAATGTTAAGAAGGTAAAGTGGTCTAAAACCCTAATTAAACCCTAGCTAGGAGAAGTTTGTAGAAAGTGAAGTATAGTGACCCATTTTTGATTGATTAATCAAAAGTGATGATTTTATTTTGTAGAGGAATCTAATATATTTCCATAAATGTATGGTTGAGACCATGGTGAAGAGTGGCCCCCACCTAAAAATAGTAGTTTTTTTTTTTTTGAAGAAGAAGGTTTTAGGGAAAGATGGTCCAAATGAGTAGAATAAGAAATTGACGGTGCATGATTATTGGGAGTTTTTATTGATTTACATGGAGGTTTTAGGAAAATTTCATGTAGGCACATGGTATTTTGAGGTCCAAACTAGTTGGCGTGTCAAAGGGCAGTTTTGGGGTCTTAAAGAACATTGCTTAGTAAAATGAGCATAGATTGAGATACAAGTGGAGTTTGAATATGATTAAAGTTTTTTTGGAAAGAAAATTCATAAATATTTACATTTATATGTAGTTTTAATCATGATAAGGTCACTTGATGGGGTTTCTAGGTCATTCTTTAGACAAGAAGATTTTTGGCAATTCAAGAGAAGATATGTTATGGTGAAATTTTGATGTTATATGTTGCATTATATGGATTGGGTGATGATTTATATCACATGGAAAGTGAATATATATTAATTAGGCATATAATTAATCCATGTTTAGGTATTTACTATATGTAAAAATTATTTTATGAGCTAACCATTGGAAAAATCATTTTTGTCAGGTTGATCTGGTGAAGGAAAAAATAGTTGTGGTTTGAAGAGATGGATGTTTCATGGATTATAAAGTGCTTAGAAGTGTTATACAGGTTATTTAATTTCCTTAAAGTTGTTACATGGAATTTTTTTATATTTTTGAAGTGTTTTGGTGATCAAATGTAGTTTCTAGGGTGTTGAAGGGTGTGGGAAACAACAATTATGAGAAATACAAAGAGCACTTGGGCCCATTAAATAAATTAAATTAATTGGTTGAGCTAAATTATGACCATGTATGATGTATGAATGGTTATGGGTCACAAATATGTATTGATTTTATGTAAGGGCATTTTTAAGAATGTGCCCAAGGGGTTTTGAGCCAATTTTGGCACATGTAATGAGGTTTTTAGCTAGGCCTTCCTATTTGGGTCAAATGTAACTGTTGTAATGAATGTACAAGAATGTTATAAGCATATATGGGTCTAATTTATCCCGAGGGACCCATCTCCTTCGGGTTAGAGTGAATACTTGCATATAAAAGTGAATTTTAAACTCAATTTATGAGCTAGTCTTGCATGGGGGAGTAGTGCGACCTAGAGGAGAGTTTTTGAAGTTATGTGTGCATCATTTGAAGTATGAGGAAGAGAATTAATTTTTATTAAGATCAGATAGCATGAGAGAAATATATTAGAGGCAAGACAAGTGAAGAAAGAAGGAGAAAGAGCAAGGTTGAAGACATAGAGTTTGTGAGCTAAAATTGTGATCTCCATCAGTTGTGGTAGTAGAATTATCAAAGATTAAAAAAAAATTAGGTGGATAAGTTAATTATTTATTATACTAGGGGTTTTATCCTCATTTTTTAGTGGGTGCTTCATTAAATTAGGGGTTGGTGCTCTACTAAACTAGGGGTTGGTGCTCCTTGTGAAGTTGGTGCTTCACTAAATCAATTTTCTTTTAGTAATATAAGTATATTTTCAGTGTTTTTCTTCCCCATGAGGGTTTCCCACTTATATCTTGTGTCTATGTGCCTCTTCTCATGTGTTATGGTTGTTTTGATGTTT
Source organism: Taxus wallichiana var. yunnanensis (assembly GCA_018340775.1). Classification (NCBI taxonomy): domain Eukaryota; kingdom Viridiplantae; phylum Streptophyta; class Pinopsida; order Cupressales; family Taxaceae; genus Taxus; species Taxus wallichiana. The sequence goes on along the minus strand of CM031241.1, from coordinate 599,120,231 downwards.
TGTGCACACTAAACAAGTAATGGTTGGATGTATGTGATTGGTTAAATGTTAATGGTTGTTGATATTAATGGTTAATTGAATGATAAATTTTTAGGACTGATTCACCCCCTCTTAGTCCATTTTTATTCTAATAATAGATGGAGAGAAAAACTAGACCTCTCTCCCTAACACTCTTCCTCTGCAGCAAGATGCCAAGCTCCTTCTATTTTTCAAATATACAAAATTGGGTTGGGAACTAATCACTCTCTAACTCCTAAACCTCCATCACAATCAAAACCTCAAAATTATCCAAAGTTATCTCAATATTTCTCCAAAGTGATCCTTGCAATGGTTTTCTATCTCTATTCACACCACATGGATCGAAACGATGATCCATGGTTTTCCACACAAAAATTTCTTATATTTTATGCGTACTTACGCAACAAGGATTCTCTGGAATTTTCATAGATGTTCCTTACTTCCTTTACACTACTTGAATTTCATTCAAATAGCATAAAATGGAGTGGGGGAAATGTAGATAAAAAATCGTGCACATATTACTATTTTACTATGCCAACAAGTATGTTGTTAGATACATGGATCTTACACGATGAAAGTATTCACTAGCGATACAATCCTTGTCCATCAATGTGTTTTAATCTAATTCTATCAAATCAATATTCTATACCTGTCACTTCTCTATTTGTTTTTGGTTAGGCCACAAGGATCACTTTTTTCAGTATTTTCACATTTGTCATCATTTATCCTAGACACAAACACCCATTCAGACACCAGCTCTTAGGTGCTCCTGCGTCATCATAAAGCGCTTCTATCCTGTTTTTCTTGGTAACATTTTTGACATTTTTGGTTAGAATTTTTGGTTTTCTTTTCCTGATCCCGAGGTCATAGTCAACATGTCATGTCACTAGTGTCGAAATTCAAACAAGAGATCCCTATATACACAACATACATATCATTATAAGGGATGGCAATTCTAAAGGGGAATCTAATCTGCATACTATCAAAGTGACCGCATGTTTGGGCTTCTTATTTTACATACATTGTAGAGGAAGGGTAATTTTTAATTCCATCCCACACATTTACATCTTATATAGTCGTAGCCCGCTATCTTAGTGTCATTTGCGTGAGGGAAACATAGGAAACTATTCCACACATAAGCACAAAGAACTACATGTAGTCTAAAATGTAGTGTAACAATCGGTCATAAATTCACTCAATCGGGTGACCACTGGGTCAATCCAAATCCCCATATTACATATTTAAGGATTTTATGTATTTTGAGGGTTTTATAGGTAAACATCAATTTTCAGGTTACAGGTGAATTCGGTGGTCATCCAACGACATACAAGTGACCAAAAGCGAAGGTTAACGAAACTAGTGTGATACAATAAAAACCATTTTCTGAGCTCCTATGCAGTCACATGCACCTAGTAGAAGTACCTAGTACTTAGGTGCCTTATTCCTATTCCAGTGCCTGTTCCAACCCTATCCAATACTTCCGGGATTTACATAACACAACAGATTGTGACAACCTGCCCTAAATGTTCATTTGTTTTCTAGTCCAAAACACTTCGAGATCAAGTGAAAAATTAGTTAAGTCTTCTATTTACTTTCTTGCACTTAGGGTTTCTATTTTATTATCTTATTACTTGTGTCATATTTTTATTTTATCATTTACTTATCATACCGAATCTACATTTTAGATTTAATACTAAAATTTTATTAAATCAATCACTAAAAGGAATATACCTCAACCATCCCAAAAACCCAATGTACATGATCCCCTCGACCGATCATCATCCCATGTGCCACTTAACACACCATTTGGAAATTTACAAGTAAGAGAAACATTGATGAAAGATAAATATCACAAAATAAAAGAAGAAAGTATGAAAAGAGAAGTACTTAGAGGATTCATGGAATTATTAGGTGAGTTATATTTTGATATATAACTAACAAGAGAAAATGGAAGGAAATGATCAAATCAAAATATATATAATCAAAAGAAAAAGGATAAATCATAGAAAACTCCAAAAACATCCCAATCAATGAAGCAACCTCAAAACACTAGCAAAATGACACGAGAATATCAAGTCTCCACTATTTGGAAAAGACACCAAAGATGTTGAAGAACACTTATTTATCCTAGATTCATTTTGGAGGAACACTTCAAGATGATACATTAAAATGGTACATGGAAATAAATCCTAAACAAACCAAAGACTAGGATGCCATAGAAAAGGATTTCAAATAATATTTTCATTACCTAAAGGCCCCAATGTAAAGTGTCAAGAAGATGAGAGATTTAGTTTAGAAATATGGGGAAACCGTGAGGGAGTTCGACTACTAATTCAAAAATGTAGCAAGAAGGCTAGATGAGCCTCTAACAATAAATAATGAGCCAAATGGTTTGTCTCAGCTCTACTACTATAGTTAAAAAGAATCCTTGGATGGGTAGAAATTTTCAACACATGATGCAACCTTGGAATTGGCCACAAGAAAATAATAGGGAATAATAAATAATAACAAACGCCCTCGTATAAAAAAATTCAAGGACCAAAATTTGGTGCATGGTGTGTTGTGCGGAAGGACATAGTAAGTTAGATTATTTTTAATTTAAAAAGGTCAAAAGATTCATTGCTATAAAACAACATTCTTTAAAGAAGGCATCCATAAGTAACACAATATCCATTGAAATAACATGGTGCAGATATGTAGATTATGGGATCAACATACATAAGACACATGTCTTCTTATGGAAGTATCCTCACCCATAAATCAACTATTGTATTGTACATCATGCATATATTTTAGCCATTACCATCACAATTTCCCTATGGTGGATGCTATAGAGGACTTACAAGAATATAATGCCCGAAGAGTAATGGTTCTAAGACAAAATCTAGTACCACTAGAATATGTACAACCACCAACCTATTATCATGCGGAATGTAGAATTGGATTTTATGGGAATTAATAAATTTATTGATTTTAAAGTTATGGAAAATGTGGCTAAAAACCCTACTTATAGTGCCATTCTAGCTTTAGAATGATTTGTCGATCAGTAATGGCACACTAAAATCTAAAACCGATTAAGTCATGTTGGAATCGGATGGAATCCTTATCCATCTTGTATTGTTTGAATAAATATGGAATGACATGGAGGATGAATAATTTGATGAAAAACAAGGTATATATTCCATCAACAAAATTTCTAATTTTAACAAAGAATTTTAAATCTAACTTTGAAGGTGAAATAGTTCTTGATAGTGAAACCACATATTCTATCTCCAAACATGACATGTATGCATGTACATATGAATTCCTATAAAAAAATTTAGAAAGCTCTAAAACATACAAAGGATAGTGTCCCATGCACTAAACACAAAAGAAGAATCATACTACTCCCCTAATGAAGAGTAAGAAATATATTGGCCCGTAGAGGATGAACTTTTTCAAGAAGTAGATAACTACTATTCTGCAAGGAATAATATGAAGTTGTGAAACAAATAAAATAAAATAGTGGTCCGCAGAACAAAATAAACTTACACCACACCTCTAAAATATTCAAAATCTACAGAACACAACTATAAAAGGATGTAAACCAAAATGAGGGTGAAAAATGGTGTTTAGACTAAGCCAAAGAGCTTCACACACAACCTTACCCAAATTTCAATGAGTAGGTGATGTAAAAGGATACTTAATGCATATTTTATGGGGTTTTCCTATGAAACAAAAATAGTGGAAGCCTTAGATGATACTTTGATTATAAATGTTATTCTTTGGTGGGTAATTCACAAGCCAAATATCACATAGTGAACTTTAGTAGTAACACTACTCAAAACAAGATATTTGGAAAGTGAAGGATAATATGCAGCTATACTAGAATACACAAGAAAAGGATACCACAACAACATGTTAAGGCTTTCCTTAAACATTGGAGAGTATGTAGAGAAACATTCCTAATCATATGGATACACTTAGTCTTCTAGAACTTAGGTCCCGTACCCAAGTAATGGTATATACAATTATTATTTTGGACCTTAGGTCATTTACCCAAGTCATGGTAATAATAAGAACTACTCTACTACCGAAAAAGAAGCTTTGGAAATGGCATATGCCCTAAAAATATTTAGACAATATCTCTTGGATACGCCATTTACCTTCTACACGAACACAAACCATTGAAATAACTAATCAAGAAACCAATCTTATAAGGAAGAGTTTACAGATGGCTCGTGTTGTTTCAAGAATTATATTTTACTATATAAGTAAAACTAGGAAATTGAATAATGGACCATACTTTTTTTCTAGAATTGAAACAATAGAATATCAAGGCCGAATTGATGATGATTTCCTTTGGGCCCATTTATTTCAGGTAAAGAATTCCCGAAGAGTTAGAGTAAATTTTCCAACTACAAGCTACTAGTGAATTTCCCAGATACACAAAGCAAAAAAATAGAGATTACTCATTCAAGATTTCCCATTTACATTGATGCAAGGAAAATTATACAAAAAGGTTTAAGATGATATCCTTTAAAGAGTATTCCTTAAACATGAAATAAATAAAATCCTAAGATAATCCCATGAAGGAATAGTTGGCAAACACAATGGTGGAGATACAATAGCTAGAAAAGTTATAATGGTCAAGTTATGTTTGCGCATAATATTTAGATATGCCCATAAACATGCAATCACATGTGATTCTTGTCGAGATTAGGAAATCCTAATGCAATATATTAAATTCCATTCAAACTTGTCTTAGTATTGGCACCATTTGAAAAATCAGCAACAAATTTTATTGGCCCCATTATACCAACGAAAAGCACTTACAAGAAAGGTTCATCATCACAGTACACGAACTATTTAACAAGATGAGTAGAATCTATGCCAAAAAGATAGTGCATTATAAAAACCATGCCCAAATTTATATATGATAATATAATGACCATATTTAGGTATCATTAAATCATAACAAGTGACCAAAGGAAAACATTTTGTGAATCAAACAATCAAGAACTCTAATTTCATGGTTAACCACAACAAGAGTACCCCATATCACCCACTCGCTAATGACATAGTAGAGGCATTAAACAAAGTATTGTAGAAATTATTAACCAAAATATTCTCCCTTCAAAAGGAAAACTAGTATTTGAATATACCCACAACATTATGGGCATATAGAACAACATATAAGAGACTAACCAAATACTCACCATTCCGGATAGTCTACGGGTTAGAATCTGTGGTACCTATGGAATTTATCCTTTCAATTTTAAGAGTATAAGTATCCTTAACTATGAATGAGGAATCTCAATGCATGAAAGACTGATTTAACTAGAGAATCTCGATGAGAAATAATTTATTGCCACATATAAATAAAATCAAGAAAAGAGAAGATAAAAGCATGGAACTACATGCATTGAAATCACAAGGAAGCTACTTTTTGATATCAATTCCTCATATATGATATTAAATATAAAACACCAAGGAAATTTAATATTAGATTGGCTAGGGCCATACATAATCAAAAACATATTACCATCGGGATCCCTTAAGTTGCAAACATTACAAGAGAAGGAACTACTAGAATTTTTGAATGGAGTGTGGGTAAAGAAGTATCAAATGAAGAATAAAACAAGAAAAATAATCCATTAATCAAATATGGAGAGAGAAATAAAGAGATTTTTTTGCCTTCCTCTTTAAAAACTGATAATTTAGTAGGGTTGACAAGGAGCAAGGTGAAAACCTGCAAGGTTCCCTATCTCTAAAACAAAAAGAATGAGGACAAGAGTAAGAGGAAGAAGGTGACACTCTATCAAGAAAGTTGTGAGACAAGATAAATTACAAAACAAGAAAAATATTTAGGATAGAAAACCCATAGAATAAAAATACAAATGACATATCCACTTAAAAAAGGTAAAATAGAAATAAAACACAAAGAGGAAAGTAATAATAGTGAAACAAAGAAAAACAAATAATCACATAATGAAGGAAGAAAAATAAAAATCTACATGACAAAGAAAATATAAAATAAATCCATGTAACTAAGAAAAGGAAACAAAATCCGAGAAACAAAGGAGAGGAAATCATATCCATGAAACAAAAAATATGTGGAACAAAGGAGAGGAAATCATATCCATAGAACAAAGGGGAAAAACCCATGGAGTAAAGAAAAATAAATAATACCCGCAGCATATACGAGACATAATAAAACTTGTAGAATGATTAAGATCAAGAAACATCCACAAATCAATGAAAATGAAGAGAATTTAGATGCCCAAGAAAGAACTACGAACCGAGAAAAATACAAACTGTAGAAAGAGATAAACCATGAAGGAAAAAAGTAAAAGCGTGGGAAGAAAAGTAAAACCCACAAAATAAAGAAGATAAAATCCATAGAACAATGCAATATAGTATAAATCCACACAACAAATAAGGGTGGAACAAAAGAAAGTAAGTCATGGAAGACTATAACATGGTGAAAATAAAAACTCCATGATTTAAAAGAAGAAGGCTATCCACCTTAAATCCAAACAAAGAATGACAAATATGTAGGAAAAGTAATAAATATGGTAGGTGAATGGTGACATATATAAAAATGCTTGTCAGAGGAAGAAGAAAAACACTTAGTCGATTTTAAAAAGCATAACATACCTATCAAGAACTCGAGACAACTAGGGTTACGAAGAGAAAAAGGGAAAAATGGTAACTCCCACCATTATTTCGTAATTTGAGCTACCAAAACCAAAAATTCAATAGATAAAATTGAAATCTATGATTCTAGACCTATTAGGATCCTTCTCTCATATCCCATTCAAATTTTTGCATACACATGATACAAAAATACATCCATTCTACCATTTTTGAGCATGACTACACCAAGATCGAACTTGACGGACAATTACTCCTAAAGAAGGACGAAGCAATAGGGGAAAAAAGTACAAGGAAAATTTCAAAGTAATTACAATATTTAAATTAGATGCATGGAGTAGGGTCTCATACTTTTCAATGGCCAATAATGTCATTAGGGTTCTTCTCGGTTTGTTGCATAATGAAATGCTATTTTGTACCAACCATATCACATTAATGCATTAGTAATGGAGAGGGTAGTAGGATTATGGGAAAAAGGAAACTTGGTTTTGTAATTGCAAAAGAAGATGATAAGAATACAACAAGTCGGGGATTAGTGGGAGCAACAACTAGCAAAAGAGGGGTGTGGATTGGTGACATCAAAAAAATGTTTTAAGATAGGTTCAGAAAAGCTATTTTTGAAAGTTTACCATACTAATAGAGAAGATGGTGTCTATGCTACAAGAATTACAATATCCATAGAAATAATAATGGACCATTACCAATATAATCTTTGTGAGGTGCTTATGACAAAATTTCATGAATATACAAGGTAAATCAAGAAGGCTAACACAATTTATGTTATGGCTCCTTATTATTATGTCTAGACATGTATTTCACATGTACCCTACTAGGAAAAATAGAGTAGGATCAATGGATCCGAATACACCAATAGCATAAAAATCATGGCACACATGAATACTTTACCACGTGTGGAACAAATCGAGTTCCCTTATTGGGTGGACTAAAAATATCATAATAATGGTTGCCAAAAATCTATGGTTTCTAAATAGATAGTTGTCAAGTATGAAAAAGAAGTTATTTTCATTATAGATATAGACTATACATTCCTTTCACCATTCACTTTGTAGATAGATCAAATTTCTCTACTTCCATATGAAGCCTCACACCTAATTGGTGGATACATTAGTACAAGAAATTCAAACACTACTAATTGATAATAGAAACCTATGCTATCAATCATCGAAGATGTCATTTAAGAAACATGGGAATACTTTAGAAAGAAATATCCAAAATAATTTACAAAGGATCCCAAAACCGAGGGGTTTCAGTTAAGAGCAGTTAACAAATGTGCCAAATGAATTGCAAACAAATATCTCTCGAAAAGCTCTTTGAGAGGGCATCTCTTCTTAGAAAAGGACACCTAGGATGTGGAAGGTCAAAAGAAATCATAGGAGAAAAACTTACATTGCACTAATTAAACATACTATTTTTAGAATTTACGGAAAAAATGAGACAAAATCACAATTTGAAATGAAAAACAAAAAAGTACATCACATTCCACATTCATTTCCGCCCTTTTGACATAAGAGATAAAAGTTATGGTCTCTCGAAGTTGCGCCACTAGCTTGATTATCTAAAGTTGACAAAAAGCCTTTGGAGGGCAAGAAAACGGGAAAAGAAATCATAGGAGAAAAAACTTCCTAAGGTACAAAACGGAAAAATTTAGAAGAAAAACAAAAATACATCCACATGCCCCAAGAGATCCGAAAGCTTGATTATCTAAACAAATGGTCATAGTTAGTGATGAAACAAAATACCTAGAAGATCCGATGACTACTACATAGTTATATAGTGAAGGACCCACATAAGCCAGAATCCTCCTTCACAATAATAATAAGAATAATCCTTGGACCAAAATTCATAGGGAAATCAAATCATTAGAGGAGTCCCAACTTACCTTATTAGCCTATAAAATTTATAAATTATGTCTTGATTGTGGAGGTATAGCTAAAATTTCCCAAGAGTATGAAGAAATTTTTTGCAACTCATCATATTGCAATAATATAAGCATTACTCCACATCTCAAGAGATTCTCATTATTTTTAAAGATATAATTCACTTGCTCGACACTCACTAAAATATCTAGAAACCCAAATAAAAGCTGGATGAAGAAATCTTCTTGGATAAATTAGATACATAACTCAAAACACTCAAGAAAAATAAGAAGATAAATATTGTGGATAAAAAGTGGATGAAATAAATATAAGAACTATTTGATATGAAATACATGGAAGAAAAACAAGAAAAATAAAAGGAAAAGAAAGAATAAGAGAAGTAGAAAGAAATTGAGGAAAACAAGAAAGAAGAGGAGGAAAAAATAAGAAATGAGGAAGAAGAAAAGAAGAGAAATGAGGAGGAAGAAAATAAAATAAAATATTAGTAAGAGAAAAAAAGGGAGGAAGAGAAAAAGAAGAGAAAGAAGGAAGAGCAAAAGAGAATGAAGGAAGAGGAGAATAAAATAAGAAGAATAAGAAGAGAAGAAAATCAACTCTTATATCTCATACACCTAATTAACTTTAACTAGAAATTTAATTTAGGGTTAAACATTTTGGTGAACCCATTTGATTGAATCCTTCAGCTAATCTAATATATTTCCAAATTTCTATAGGTTAGTCATGTTGATTTCAAAATGCTAGAGCTGCCTTAGGGTGCATGTATGGTTAGTTTGTGTACATTTCTTGTCTATGTGTCATTATGTCTTATTTTTGTGCCTTCCCCTAATGTTGGTGTTTATGTAGGCCACTTTACAATGATTGTCTACCCTCTCTTCCTAATCATCACTAGGATGTTAATCCTATATTTTTAGGTCATGTAGATGGTGTAGTGATCATGAATGAGCACGGTTTTATCCATTAGTAGATGCCGATGCTTTAGATTCTAGTGATGATGAAAGTATCTCTAGCTTACATATAGATGATATTCCTTCCATTTATACATTGATTGATGATGGTCCTTATGCTTCCACTAATGATCTAGAATCAATTCATAGTGATATCCATTATGATGACATACATAGTAAAAATGAATTAAATGAACATACTTGTGTTTCTCCTACTCCTATTGAATGAAAAAATGTGAGATTGATTATAACATGTCTACCTCTCTTACACATGATTCTTCTTGTATTTTATTTGAATGCCAAAATAATGATATTGTTTATACTAACACTTCTAGATGTAATAATGATATAATTTCTTATCTTCCTATTGTACATGATACACATTGTGTTTTTACTATTCCTCTCGAAAATAAAAGCAATGATTCTATTATTATTTCTTCCATTCCATTTATAAATAAAAGTGTGCATAATGATCATATTCGAAAAAATACATGTTTCTTCTTCTTTGGTTACATCTAATAGACATGTTTTTGACACATATCCTAGTGTGAATAATTTTCCTATTGATAATGGTAATATCCCTTTAGAACCTCCTCCTAATATTCATCCCTTAGAGCCTCAAGTTTTATCCAATTTGGTTTCACATGACACATTGCCCACTATGGCTTTTAGACTAACCAATGTTCCCATGGATACTATTAATGGAAAATTACAACCTTTGAATGAGCCTCTCAATGTCTATGTCATACCACCTAAAGAGGTGCTTTGTCTTATGCATGTGGTTGGTGATTTAGAATGCAAGGTTCATAACTTGATTCTAGAAAGTAAACCCTATTATGTTAGTGTTCATGCTAATACGATATATGGTAATCCCATCCCCAAAAAAATTTCAATCTCCTTTCTTTTGTAATTTTTCATTCCCACATTCCAATTGTCTGATGGAACTTCGTATCTATATAAACATCTTATGCATTATAGGTCACTTATGACTTTATATGACAATAATACACTCCTTCTAAAGTCATTCTCTCAAAATATTATAGAAGATACTCTCTGTCGATTTACCCATATTCCTATTGGTTCCTTAGGTTATTTTTTCAAAAGGTTCATTTTAATACTCCCTCTAAAAATATTATAGAATGGGTGGTGAATCTCCGAAATGGACTTTCAAAAAAATGATGAATATCCAAAAAAATGATTCCCATCAAAGGCGATTTGACATGACAAAGTTTCCATGCTTTCAAAAAGTTGAACGGTTGTTGGATGGTCATTTTTGTAACAACAAATAGGCTGAGTTAGACATCCATCCAAGTGCCATTAGACAGACTATATTGGGCGGCCATATCTTATATATTAGGCAGATTGGGTTGGACAACCATCTCTTATCTACGAGATAGACTATGTTGGATGGTCTTCTCTTCTCTATTAGATGGAATAGGTTAGAAGGCTATCTCTTATCTATTTGAAAGGTTGGATTGAATGATCATCTCTTCTCTATTAGAATGTTTGGCTTAGACGGTGTTGGGTTAGACGATCACCTTCTACGATTATCTCTCTGATGTGCATACGATTGTCTCTTTCATATCCATCAAAGGTGTAAGACGATCGTCTATGTCCCAAAAAAATGAATAAATACCTTGTACCCCGGACCATATGTATTATACCTTAGAGAATATGAGCATAGTTTGATTCAAAAAATTGGTGAAATAAATGCATAAGTTCATTTTTAAATGTAAATAGTAGGTAAAATGACCCATAGAAATGACCTGTCTACTGAAATTTTATGTGAACTAGGTGGCACATGACTGCTAAAATTTTTCCATTTCCAATTTTCAAAACCCCTAATATTCACGAGACATGTTTGCCGAAATTTTAGGTGAACTAGGCGGCACCCGACTGCTGAAAATTTTCCATTTCCAATTTTCAAAACCCCTAATATTCGCGAGTTTACAAAAATTTGCCACTAAATTTTTCCTTTTGACCTTGAAGATGCTTTCTAACTCATTTTAGGTGAAATTAAGGCCCTAGGGTTATATATGAGTGTCTATCCTCTTTACTAAAAGGTGAGATTGATCCCGTAGATGATTATATTATACACTTAAAATAAAATATGCACTTACTTGTATATCAAAAAAGTAGTTTAGAAATGTAATTTATATTCGTAGAGGTCTCATATGACCCCTCTAGGAGAAATTTCTTTATGAAACATGTAAATCATTTAATGATATTTTCTTATGTATCCTTGATTTATAACACAACATGTTCCAACCAAAAAATCCTCAACACTTGGATAAAAATATTATCAACCCTCTTCTTTAGACATAACTATAACAAATAATTAGAGTCTGTACACAATTACCATACAATCATGGTCATGCATCATGGTGAAAATTTTTACCATCCTCGACCTCAAACAAAATTTAAGCCACCACCCTTCCAAAAATTAAACCCACCTATTTTGAAATATCTATTTATTTTCCTCATGATACTTTGTTAACATTAATAGAAAAGAGGTTAATTCTGTTACCACCCAATGATTACCACCATCCTTATCAATTTGAGCTCGAAAAGGGCCATCCCTTTTGTAATTTTCATCATATTAATGGACATCGTGACAATGATTGTTATGCATTGGATCATAAAATTAAGTTATTAGAAGGAAAAGGCATTATAGATTACGAAACATGGTATTCAAATATATATACTTCACCTCCTCTAAGGCATAAGACTTCAAAATATGTTTACATTTGATAAACATTCTTTTGTTATTGCATCTCGATGATGTTTCTCGCATAAAATTTCTTCCTACACAAGAGATATCTAATCCAATCTACAAATGGATCAACAAGGACATGTTACTTTAAAAAATCCTTCAGATAAATCCATTATGCATCCCATCAAAATAAATCTTAGTGTTTAAATGTCATAGTGCATCCTCAATGCCTTATATAGCTACTCAACATTAGACATTCATGGTATTTTCACATCCAATGTTTTAATCATTACATCCCTAATCCACACATCTCATGTTTTCTACCCTTTCACCTAAGTTTCCTTTGGACATGTTTGCGAATCACTCTTCCTTCTTTTTTAAGAATAGGTTTCCTCATCCTATATTCTCACATGGATTTATTTGAGCATTATGCATAACCTATATAACATGTCCTCCCATGGTTATGTGAATATAATTGATAAGGCACAATCAAAAACTTCCAACATACCGATCTCATATATCACATACTAGTATAAATTACACTTCTCCTATGCCCTCTTTGTAACATATTACTACCATTATTACATTGACACTTGAATCACTTATGAGGCATATCTCTTCATCATCTTCGGAAGTTTCTTCACCTCCTTTAGAGGTCCTCATCAATTAGATTTCATGTTATCTCTCTTCTTGTACATATTTATGCACAAGAAAATTCCAAAAACATTGATGTAATAAAAAAAAAAAAATTCAAATATTTTAAAAACACAAAATTGGGGACCTATCTCTCTAGCATACATTTTTACACCTTACATTATACATGTTTGTTATCCTTCTAGTTTGATAGATAGTATTTTTATTTACAAACATATGTTCGGAGGGTATATTAAGATTGATGCATGAGATATAGATCAATACTTGATTATGAGAGCTATCATTGTTCCTTACATAGTTCTTCCGGAGGAATCCTCCCACACAAAATAGGTGTTATTAATTCATTATAGTGCATTTTCACTTCCTCGTTACACTTATTTACATAGATAGTGTATTTTTATCTTTTAAACTAACATGACTAACACATGTGTCTTATGTAGTGTTAAAATATTTCTGTTTCATATACTCTTATATATCACTTGTTATGAAATTTTATCACAATATGATACTCTTGTTTATATATGAATGCTTACTATTTGTGTGTGTAGTTACTTAATTTCTACTCGATTGTGGCCTATGGGCCTTTTTATATTTCAACATCGTGGTTGTCTCATGTTTATGGCATCATTCTTTTCTTTTGTGATATTGCATCTGTAGTTTATAGTCCCAAAGACCTTTATTGTTTAGCGACACCATGGGTGTCCCATGTTTACAAGTGTTAAGCCTTTTTACATGACATTGTTTACACTACTATCTTTGCACTTATTTCTACTTACATATGCACTACTCTTGTTGTTGCTACTAGTTAAGCTGGTTGACATTCCTATTGTTCTTCTTGTTTCTCTTGATTGCACGACATGGTATCCACCATGTGTATCCCCTTTATAGGTACATGTTATTATTTGTATAAACCACATCATCCCTTCATGTCTTTTGTATACATATTATTAGGCGATTAGACATGGTTACACATCTACTATTTTGAGCCACATGCTCAAACTCTTCATCGCACATGCCTCATAAGAGGGGGAATCAATTCGGGTATATTCTAAACCTACAATTGACATAGACATAATTATGAGCTTAGAAACATGCAATAAAAGGAAAAATAATTCAAAAAAACATCGACATAGAAACTCGTAAATCAAGCTTAGGGTAAAAACGCACAACACATTTAGGATTAATACATACGTTCTTGGCCCATTTCTATGGTTTTTATTTGGGAAGTTACAATAAATTTCTCAATAGTTTCATATTCTCAACACACATACACATTTTTGGTACACTTTCATACTCGGATGACTAAGTTTAGATCGGTATTGAGGGGCATGAAAGGTTTCATTCCTTATTCTCCACAAAACTTAGTTTTAGTTTTATTTTTAGGGATATTATAGGCATGGGTCTCCTTTCTCCATCTATAATCAAGCACATTTTAATTTTATTCAATTTCTAATCAGTTGTGAGGCACATCGGGAGAGTATAGGGTAATTCATTTTATTTTGTACTACACATCTCCTTATTTACAAAATTTGTCCTAGATCCATATGTAGTAATGTGGAATGTGTGTTCATGAAAGGTAGAAAAGTGGTTAATTTCTTTGTAGGAAGTCCTTCCTCTCATATTACACCTAAGGGGGAAGATATTAGAGTTCATGAATGACTTTTATACATGTCCTTATTCCTTCATGATGTATTCTGGCTCCTCATTCTTCTTCTCTTTGAAATATTTACATTTGATTTAAAGTATAATCCTTTATCATAGAAAATGACTACACTTTGTGTTGCAGGTTTCATCATGGAGCGTGTTAACACCAATACGTCAAGATATTACAAAATAAACATCGAGAAAATACAAAGCTTGTCTACACACTCAGGTATATTTTCCTTTAAGCATGTAATTTCATTTCATACTTAAAGGGGGAAATGTAGACACTCAAATTTAGTAATTCTACTCTTTGACATTATTATTCTTGACATTGATCTCTTTCTCAAATAAGTACACTTAACCCACTCTCATCAATTACATCTCTAGGTCTCTTATATAGATTTATTGATCATACTCATTTATCAATAGTTTCTAAGAATTTAATTCATAAAATCCATGTAGAAAATCCACTTGTCAGTTTCCCAAAACACAAAATTTGAAATTCCTCACTAGGGCGGAAAAGTATAGTAAGTCCAATTTATAATATTATATCTTAAACCTAATATAAGGTTTTCCTAGAATACTTTGATCCCAAACTTTCAATTCTACATTTTTCTTTGGGTTAATCACTTCCTCTCGAGTCATATTTTTTTAACTCAAAACAACTTCAAAAGTGTATATAACAAAGTAAAACTAAGCTCATTTACCTACCTAGCACTCTTATGATCTCTTATTGCAAAAACTATCATAAAAGACACCCAAATATCCCTACACTTCAAAAATACCTATGCCCATTCATTAGGGAATAACTATCTACAGGTCTAAATCTTCCCATTGGGTATAGAGGACTACTTTCCACATTTTCAAGAACTCAAAGTCACTCATTCAAGTAGATTTTCAAGAGAGAAACTGAATTCATGAATTGTCAAAGGAAGGATGTCAAATCTAATTACACTACAGATGAGATATCACATGTTAGGTAAATAATGACATGTGGTTTGAGGTATCTTTAGATTAGTTCCAATGAAGATGGTGTATGGTGGTTCACACAACCCAAATAATGTTTGTTTTTCATGACTTCATCCATGGTTAGGGTTTTGAGATGATGATCATTCAATTCAGAGACCCTCGGTGCATGTGCAACAACTAGGGTTTGATATAAACTCATATTTCTAGGCCATCGAAGGGGATACAAACTTACATTTTCCAATTCCAATTGGGTTCAATGTCATACAAAAGGTTTAAACCATATATTAAAAGCCGACTGTTGTATTATACCACACCGGGGTATTTTTAGGTCCCAAAATTAGAGATGAAGCATCTTCAAGGTTGGAATAGATTATTTATCCAAGTTCGATCAAAATTTCCTTTGTTTCAACTTAAAAATGTAAATTAATCTTTCCATCTTGTTTGTTATTTCAATTGCATGGTAAGATTAATCGGTGTTTGTTAACTCTTTCTATCTAATCTAAGTTACAAATCTGATTTATTATTTATATTATATTATCTTTGTTAGATCAACAATCAACTCTTTTATATCATACACATAATTAAATTGAACTAGAAATTTGACTTATGGTTAAACAACATGTAGCTAATTCCAGTGTTAATATTCCTTCTATATGTATTAATGATATTACGCATGACCCTCCCTCATGTGTTGTTTCTAGTGTTCTTAATTCTACTAAGCTTATTGCATATCCCTTAGATGTACCTAGTATTAAGGCCACTATAAATGCTAAATTCCAACCTTTTATTTAACCTCTTAGTGTTTATGAAATAACTCCTCAACAGTTCTATCTCTCATGCATGTAATAGGCTATTTAAAACACAGATTACACCCTTTAACCATAGAAAGTAAGGCTTACTATGTTGTAATTGATTATAACATTATACATGGAAACCACATGCAACGTTGAATACTCCAATCAACCTTCTATCCTAATTGTGTCATGCCTAAGTAAAAATTGTTTGATGGGAATTTTGATACTCATCTACATCTCAAGTACAATAAGTCTATAATTGCTTCTTATTAAAAGGATAGGATTTTTAAAAATCCTTCGCACAAAGTCTTATGAAAATTTAATGTCTTGGTTTAATCACCTTCCTATTGGATCCATGAGCACATTATTGTAAGATGAGGAATCTTTTATCATTTTATTTATTGATAAAAAGGGTCCTAAAGTTACATATGAGTGTTTAACCTCTTTGCATCAAGTTAAAACTGACCCCACTACTGATTATATACTATGCTTTAAAGGTAGCATGCAACAATTAATATACATTCCTATGGATTTAGAAATGCAATACATATTTTGTTAAGGCCTCATATTCCCAATTAAGGAAAAAGTTGTTTTATGACTCATTTGATTCATTCACTGGTCTTTGTTTATGCATTATTGACCTCAAGATTATTTTTTCCCATATAGTTCCACACATTCTCATGATATTATTCCTACTTCATCCATGGACTCTATATCTACCACTCCACATGATCCACCTTTTTCTCGAATACGGTTGAGTTGTTTTACCATAGCAATTTTTCCTATCATGTTACATCCAAACCTACTACTAATATGCATAATTAATTATCTACTTCCTTACCACAAAACATTATACTTTGACAAGTCTATTGATCGTACACATGCTATTTTTATTACTCTACTCAATAAATGATTAATTCGATTACCCTCCACTATGCAACATCCTCCTATTGATTGGAATGTAAAAGAGGTTGAATTTTCTGTAATTTGCATTATATTAATGACATCATGATCAAGATTTCTATGTACTAGACCAAAAATTCAAATGGCTTGAATAAAAAATAATTATCTCTTTTGATACATGACATGCAAGTAGATCTCTTTCCCCTCTTCCATGACATCATCCTCTAGATACTGTATTTGATGATAGTCCCTTTGTGAAAACTTTTAATTTTGAAACCTATACTAAAAGGTATCCATGTTATTGAGGATCTTCATACCTAACCAATACAAAAAGCTAAATTCAAATGGGTTGTAAAGGAATGATAATTTGTCATGAAAAATACTCAATTAATCACATAAATTTTGTGGTAATGATACAAAAGGCATCTATTCAACTAGATAGTACTTCACATGTAATTCCTAACAGTGTATATTAGAAATCCATAGTGATTGAGAATCCTTTATTTAGTTATACTATCATGAATTCTCAACTTACGAGATAATCTGTTTGAACCCATTGTCCTTCTTGACTAACGAGAGCATGTGAGGATCACCCCTTATTTCTCAAGATCAAGTTTCCTCACCACTCATTTGTCTCCCTTATTCATTTATGTTAAGACTTATCTCATTTACTTTACCTCCACTACAATCTTCAATACACCTTGCTATATTCATTCATCATAATTATATTTCAAACTATTCAATCAACTATTTGTACTCAATGTAAGAATCATAGATAACATATACATCACATAAAATTATGTATTACTTAGATACATCATAGCAAAGTATACAAAATATAAAACACATGATAACCAATAATATCATCACATAATGACACCATATGAAATCAACACAAAACATAATATATATACCTCGTAGGATAAAAATAACAAGACAATGAGGGTCACACCCTTCTCAAAATAATAACTATACATCATCATCCTCACTCAACATATCAATGGAAGATTGATAAATTGAGGCCTCCCTTGTATTGCTATGATCAAGATAAAATGAACGTGATATGTACCTATGCAACATATCCTACAAGGTCCCTATATGTTCCCTAGCCTCAACATATTGTTCTTGCACGCTATTTTTTTTTATAATAGATCTTGTGCAAGCTCTATCCTAGGAAGAGGTTGTGGCCTATGTTAGCTCATATAAAATATCATCTCTCACACTATGTAATATAGTATGAGTGATCACCACTATAACCACTAGATAAAACAAATATGGATGATCTCCTAATATATCATCGACATGCTCTAATGTCCCACTTGACTACCACATTAATTAGGATGTTCCTTGTTAATTTCATCATGGAGGCATCCTCAAGCATAATCCAATAGACATAATATTCTTACAAGTAATAATACATTTACATATTAGAGGCTATGCATTCAAATCTGTCACATCAATTTGTTATAACCTACTATGTACATAACCACAAGATAATTATGTTGAACAATGATCATGGTTACAACATTATCTATAGGGGCATCTCCTCTTGCATATACCATATCCTCCCATAGCTAGGGAATCCATAGTCCATCTCCTCCTCCCACAGGTGGGTACATTTCTACTCCATCTCCTCCTCTCAAAATTGGGGGAATACCTATGCCATCTCCTCCTACTAATGCTACACCTATTGAGCTACCTATGGTCACCGAAAAAATAACACCTTTGAGACTCTTCCTACCATCATGTATACAATTAAGTGCATATTACATCATCCAAAAAATCTACAATAACCACATGATCCACCATATTTAGTGGGGAAATAGTTATGTTGGTATCAGTCATGACCAACCACCATCTCTTAATATTCCACATCATGAACCAAACCAAACTTTCACATCATGTGCTCCCATTGATATAGCTCTCATATCCCCGACTATCGATCTTCTAAGGTCATAGTATGCCAAACTCTCCAAATCTCCACAACATCCTATGCCCATCTTTAAAATTCTCTATATATATTCTCCATACAATGCCTCTAGCAATCAACCATTCTAGTATGGCTTAATAAGATGTGGTGTTTAGATCGTGCCTCTTAGGTATCACCCACCATGATGTAAAAATATCTAGATGGACCCAATCATCCCTCAAATATCATATTGGCTGAACAATATCTATATCCTTAAAGGACCATATGTGTAATAAATTAATGACCACTACACCACCTTCGTGGCTCTCTAAAGTGAACTGTGTAAATCTCTATACAAGTGGGCCAACATACTGCAACCCCAAGTGTATATCACATTATCATACTCTTTAGAATGGCATATTTACCACATCTAACATAAAATGGATGCCCTACCACCATATATTTCTATAAACAATGTTTTTTTAATTGGTAAAAGGAGGGTTTTGGCAGGGCACTACCCTATTATAATAAGGATCTACAATCTAGATATGACCATATACATTTCATGAGTCAAAAATAAAACACACATAAAAACAATGAAGCATACAACATAAAACTAGCCCAAAACTAGTAAAAATATAGTTCAAGAACAGTCCAGAACCAACAAAAACTATAAAAATTATAATAAGCTTACTTTATACATTTTCCATTGAGGCCTCTTATGTTAATCTTATGAGGTTTTTAGGCCCTTTAAAGTCCAATTTTTTTCTTTCCTGCTGCAATTTCCTTTTCTATGGTTCTTTTTTTCTCCTCTTTGCTAGACAACTTTCCTCTAGTTGTTCATCCCTCTACATCATATTTTTTGGGGGTTTTACAGGATGAATATTTTTGGGTCTTGTTTTTCCTTTAATGGGAGTCACTATGATATTGATTTCCTCACTCTTCTTCTAATTTGATCCTTTCCTTGGGTATTTTTCTTCATCTAGAACTATTTCCAATCCTTCCTTGGCTTCTATTGTTGTTCCTTTTTCCTGATCTTGATCCACTTCTACTTATTGTTCCACTATTTCTTATGTTTGGATTCTTCAATAGCTTCAATGATCCCAGATTATAGCATTTTATCAATCTCTTCTTTCAACTTTAAGAACAAATTGGGATTCATCCTATAAGGCCTTTTTCTAATCGGGCACACACCTTCCTTCAAATTAATGTCTGCATCTCTCCCAATGAGTGATGAAATAATTTTAATTCATGGTACCCACGTAGAAATAAATCCTAGAAGTTACACAACAACTCAATTATATTTGAGATCTCCTAGTCTGTCTAGTAATCACCAATGATAGCTTCTTTTGGATCTGCTTCTGTGCCAATGTTAACCTTCTTCATTTTCAATGGTTCATGGTAAGAACACACCTTCTCATCTGCACCATCCAAAATGTCGCACGTACCTTATGTATGATCAACATCGAGGTTCTATATTTCTCTATCTTCTATCAGGTACAACATTTTTCCTTTACCTTTTTCTAGGTAGGCATACTCAAACCGCACTTCATCTGCCTCTCTTCTCCTTCCTCGAAGTGTTCCTCGAAATTAGGTTCCCCTAGAATTCTAGGATGAGGTCCTTAGCTTTGGCACTTTCTCCTAGAGTAAGGTGCTTGACTACTTGCAAAGCCTGATTCACTGATAGTTTATAAGATACATACTTAAAAGTATGAATAATACCTTCTGTCAACTCTTTCCAATTTCCTGTCCGATGAAGTAACTCCGAATAGACATACCACGCATGCACACAACCATGCGAGTGAAGGAGGTAAAGCTTCTGAGCCTTCTTCCTGTGCCTTCTCACATTCATGAACATGGTACAAGGAAGATTCTATCCCATGATAGTCACATATCTTTGAGGGTACATTGGTCTGGAGAAATCTAACAAAGAACGCTAATCTTACCTCATGCCACTCTATAAGATTATCCCGATGAGTCATCCACCAATGTGGTGTTGTCCTGTGCAAGGTATAAACAAACATATTCCTCTTCTCTACTTCATAGGTCCACTGGACTTCCATATCATGTAAGAAGACATTAAGGTTACCTTCTCCTATGTAAATTGGTAAATTTCTTCATCCCAATGGCCTAATTAAACATGCCTTGACAACACGAGTCACAATGCCTCTTAATTATCTTCCAACTAACTCATAAGTCCCATGTGCCCAATTATCACATGCAATGCTAGTCGTATCACTTATGGATTGAGCATCATCCCACTGAATGACTCCTTATCTTGATGGATCAATAACCTTTGTGTATTTGATAAGTACGCATATAAATTCGATTAATGTCTTCTTCCCCTAAAGGCTCGACATAAGGCGCGGACCTCCCATCTGTTAGTGGAATAATTACATTCTCCTTCTTATTATCAAAGCTGATGTATCTCTTATTGAAGCACAAGTCTGCATTATTCGCATAACACCACATGCATCCAAGTAATGCTGGAAATCTATCTTCCTCGGCAAGTGCTAAGAATTCAAAGTCCCTAGTGAACTTGGCTCCTTGAATGGTTATGGAAGCATCCTTCAAGACTCCGATGGGTGTAGCTTTAGTCCTATTTTCCATGTACAACACATTTGAAGATGATTGCGGTGGTGGCCACATCATTTGGTTCCACACATCCAGAGTAATAACATTTACCTCTGCACCTATGTCAATTAGTATGTTGCTTAAGAGCCATCCATCAACTACCACATTCAATGTGATCTCCTTGTCATAATCAAGACTATGAGGGGGAAAATTAGCATGCAAGATCTACCTCTCACACTCATTCCTAGCACGTGGTACCTTTCCTCTCAACCATTATCCTAACAGGGGAATGATATTCTCCTAGCATAGCATCTTACATACCTCTTTGACATCATCCACATCCTTCTAAGGGATCTCAACATTCTTCACCTATTCCAACTTCCACAATTGCTCTTTCAAGCACTAGATCTATCCTTGCAAACTTTTGATCACCTCTATAGTCTCTTTGTAAAATTCCTTATGATAAATTTGATCAAGCTACTTCCCATGTAATACCTCTTCTCTTGTAATGAGAGGCCTATGCTTCAGTATTTCTCTGGCACATGTAGCCTCATCCCGTGTAGTTAATAATATAGGATCTAACTTAGAGTTAGATGCTACCAAAGGCATGAAAAAAGGTTCATCGTGCTTTACACTAAGCATTGTCACACCCTTTTAATTATTTTGATTCTAGCTCATGTGATCATACAAGTCGGGCAATCTTCATACTTATGTTTCCTCCCACATCATGAACATTGTAGTAATTCTAGACACTTGCACTTGTAGTGATCCATAGATCCAAAATTGAAACAAGTTCCATGGGGAAATTCACTCCTTACTCTGTCATGACCACCACTCCCTCTAAATCCTCCACGAAAGCTTCATTCCCTACCTCCACCATCTTCATGGCCTTCATGTTGGCACCCCTCATTCTTAGAACCGCTCGCAATGCTGGTCTGGCATACATGAATATCAATTACATCATGGATATGGTATATCAACTAAAAATCCTTTATATCATGAGTAGTATATGTACATATATTACAATAATAGAACACATTCTTACAAAGGGTGCATTATAACAAAGGGAATCTACTTTGATCATGATCCTCGTGATACATTTCATAGTCCAACGACATGGTGTGCACCGAATTTTGAGGAAACTATCCTTGGTGTGTCCTTCTACTTCACAATCTGTGCACCAAATTCCACTACGAGTCTCATGTGCTGAATTTGTAGACAAATTCTCGAGTTTCTTTTCCATGGAAGCAATCTATGCCTCCAAAAAGGGACTTACCCCAGTATCAATGCTCCCCATAGCCTCAATGTGCAAAGAAGCCTCCAAGGCCTCACGCAGATCCATGAAAGTATTATGTGAATGCACTCATATAAGTGGTGTGATCAAGCCTCGACAAACCACCGAGCATGATGAGATGGATGGATATAAAAATATAACGTTAACAAGAGAGTCTTACAATGGGTATCATACTCTCGTACAATTTTGCCATACCTTGTTTAATCTCCTTGAGTATGCTTGATGTTTTTTTGCTAAAATTTAGGAGTATGAAATTCCAACAAGAAGGTATCACATAGCGCAATATAATCCATTGTCATCTAATGTGGGTCATACTTCCAATACCAGCTATACGCGTGCCCCTACAATGTATTTATGAACTTGATTGCCTTCCACTCGGGATAGTTATCCCTATAGCATGCCATAGTAATTCACACTTGTGTACACGCTTTGGAACATCTTCGATACCTTTGTAATCGGGTAAATGAAGTGACATCTCATAAAACACCTACTGATGGTGTTGTGGTCCTTGTCCACTAGATCCAGGACCTTAATTCTCTCCTATGTTGCCTCCAACACTAGATCCACTAACTCCATTAACTCCCGACCCTCCGGATCCACCGGTTCCTCCTCTTATAGTAGGTATATGGCCTGAAGTAGTGCTGCTATATGCTCCCACCACTTCACTAAATTGAGCTCTAATAGTATGTGAAGTTGAACTACCTCCGGATGTGATACCACGTTACGTGAGCCCACACCTTGTCCAAATGACCCACCTGACAAAATACCACCAAAAATAGAAAATTCTGCATGGCCATAGATGGATGTAATGTAAAATGATATCTTTATGATGTTATTTTCTTACCAACACCAACTGAACTAAAAATACTTGTCTTGGAAATTAGAAAACTACACACAACGTTTGGATCACCATGTGGGTTCAAATGCATGCCTACGGTTTGTCTCCTTTCTTCATACAAAGATATTTCATCTAAAGCCGAGGAGGTTCTCCTTTTGCGATTTCCAAGATGGGGTAGCACATACTTCTCGGGCTCCATGTCCTCCACATGAAGCTCAAATCCTTCTTGCAATCTCATTGTCTTTTCCAATTCCCTCTACCACACTTCATTATACTTGAACCATCTCTCTTCTCTATCTTCTAATGCCATAGGATATGTCATCTCTCACCACACAAGTTTCCGTGCCTGTGATTAGTGGGAGTTTAACTAGCCATAGGAAATGCTTCCAAACTTAGAGTGATGATCAGGATCTTAATGGATAATGGTATAACACACAAGAAAGATCCTCTTGGTTCTCACAAGAACTCAAACTCAACAACCTTTGGGAAAGAATAAGTAGAAACCATATACTCCAATGTATAGCTAGTCAACACACCACTCCACCAATGATCAACAACACGAGTCTAGATCAGATCAACATCATGAAGCTGCTGATAATCTTCTTGGGTCCAAACATGAGGTTGATAATACCAACTCTTCCTTGATGCATATGCTTTGAAAACCATTCATACATTTCTATTGGAAAAAAACAAAAGAATGTCTCATAAAGCTCATGATACAAATGCTCCTTTACCATTTATGTGCATCAAACTTAGGCCAAGTGTTGAATCGTTGTGAAAACTCATCCTCTTTGTTCTTAAGCCAAGTTTCTACATTGTCCAAGGTCAATTATTCCTCACTTACACACCATTATTACAACAACTTCAGAAGAGGTCCCGACAATGGAACCAAGATGTAGTCACTTTTCCTAACCCTTTAATTCCCAGGTGCATCGGTATATCACCCAGTATAAACTAGGTGCTCACCGAGGCATGCAAAGGAGCCAAGCCCCTCTTCTATGTGATCTTTGTTGAGAATGTTATCATAAAAAACATGATAATGTGTAATAGAAAATGTATACATCTTATAACAAGGATAAAGAAACTTAATCCACACATAGATGATCCATGCTATGACCAGAATATAAAATATCAAAAAGGACCTACAAGATCTAGAACTAAACCATAAATATAATGAAGAAAATAGATATTGACATCCATCAACCGAGATATTCATAACAACACCATTATATTAATTCACTAATATTAGAGTATCCAAATACATCAAGAAATCCATAAATGGACCAGATACATCAACAGAGTTTCAGTATTTTCCTACAATGGCTCCATTACAAAAGTTACAACAGTGATCACACATATCTCTCCTAGCTCTCTCTACTTTCTTCCATACATGCTACTCTCACACCATACACTCTCTTCTCCCCTCTCTTGTTGTTCATGGGAATCTTCTCCTCACCGCATACTCATCACTCATGTGTGAACCACATGCCAAATATGATCTGTAAACTCTTCAACTTTGGAATTATTCACAAATCACAAATTAATCATTGTTGTTTACTTCCTATTAGAAAATAACAGAGATAGCTAGTGAATGAATTACTATTGTGCTTAGAATCAACAATTGTAGTAAAGGAAAGAATATAAGCTCATAACACCAACAATTTTATCTTGGAAAACCTCCAATGGAGGAAAAACCAGTCGGGAAGGGAAATTGCTCTTTCTTCCCACTTCTATTGGCCAATTCAAATCAACAGTGCAAATTTACAATAAGTAAGAAAGAGAAGTAGATAATATCTCAACACTTCCTTTCAGTTACTTGCTTGCTCTTTCCAACACTCCTTTCTTCTACAAAAATACAATTTCCAGCACCAAGAATTCTTGCTCACTTTCTCCCATTCTTTGATGATATTCTAAACTTCTACAATCATGTATTTATAGCCTTTCTCATGTCCTCTCATGCACTGGAGAATGGGAAAGGTCATGAAGGAGAAGAGAAATGAACATCCTTTCAAATTTAGAGGCTATTCATTTTGAATTTAGTTTTCTCGTCTCGTAATGGCCGTGATCGCTGCCTGTGTAGATTGATGGTTCTGGGACCACTTTGCCACAGCTGGCGGCGATTTTGGGACCGCCCCCTGCTGCGCAAGGCGGCGGTTTTGTTACTTAAAAGACAAAACCTCTATTTCATTGTTTTCCTTCTTTGTGTTGACTGTTTATGATGAAGTAGAGTTATTTCGAGATCCATATGGATCACACCTCCCCTTCTTAGGAGGATTTTGGTCCCATAAAATCTTAGTGGGGGAGTAGATGAGGGAAAAATTCCCTCGCTTGCTCCTTTGAGTACCACCGGGCCTGCCTTGGTGTCTTTCCTTTCAGTCCAATCTACCAAGACTCCTGCGGACCTCTTCTAGTCTCTCTAACCTTCTACTGTAGCACTACATCCTCCTCCAATTCACCTTGTGAGTCCAAGATGCAATCCTCAATGGAAGATAGAACTACAGTTCTTCATCTTCATCCAGCATGGATGGCTCATATAGGTGCAAGTTCTTGCAATTTACTATAGAGTGCATCCTCATGAATGATGGTAAATCAAGTTGAAAATCATTTTCCCAAACCTACTCCAATATGGTGAAGGGTCCATATCATAGTGGCTTGAGCTTCCTTGCTTGACCTTGTAGTCTCTCCTTGCTCAAGTAAAGCCAAACTCTATCTCCAACATGAAGTTTGTGTTCCCTCCTATGATGATCATGCCTAGCTTTATACTTTGATTGAGATTTTTCTAGCTCTTCTTTGACATTGAGATGGATTTGTCGGATCCTATCAATGAACTTGTTGTCTCTAGTCACCTCTCGTGTCTCATGTATCCACATCATCATGTTGTCCAACTGTTATGTCCACCAAATTTGTAGGTAGATAAGCCAAGCATGCTTCAAATGGTGACTTCATTTTGGATGTGTGTATTGCCCAGTTATAGGAATGTTGAATGTAGGCTAAGGACTCATCCCAAGTCCTTGGGTACTTACTTTGTTATACCCTTTGATCAACTGTACCAAAGTCCTATTTACCACCTCTGTTTGTCCATCTGTCTGTGGATGGAAAGTTGTGCTCCTCTGTAACTTGGTATCCATCTTGTCCCACAAAGTATTCCAAAACTTCCCCAAGAACCTGGAATCCCTGTCAGAGATAATAGACTTTGGAAAACCAAAATGCACCCATACATTAGCAAAGAAAATATCTACCGCCTCATGTGCTTTTACTATCTTTTTACATGCCATAAGAATACACATTTTACTAAATCTATCCACAACAACATAGAGATAGTCATGGCCATGTTTAGACATAGGTAATCCTCCTACAAAATCCATAGAAATGTCCTCCCATGGACAAGTAGGTATTGGTAAAGGCATATACAAACCTTCCTTCCTAGTTTTAGGCTTGTTAGTACAACAAAGTTTACATCCACGAATAAATTTTGATACTTCTTCTTGCATGTTGGGCCAATATACATACCTTTGCAAGTGGGCTAGGGTCTTACCAACACCGAAATGTCCCGCTACTTTTGAGGTATGTGCTTCCCTCATCAATAGAATTCTTTCTTCTTTAGGCACACAAAGTTTCCCTCATTAGTAGAGAATCCCGTCCTTGACATATCGGTCTTCAATCTCCGTCTTTTTAGGCCCTTGGGACTACAACTTCTGAAATGTTACCCCAAAGTCTTTGTCTTGGGCATATGATTCTCCGTAAACTTCCTTCATGAAGGAATCGATCTGAGAGATAGTGGTCAAAGAGGATAATTTTTCCTATTTAGGTTTCCTATACAACATGTCTTCCACCAAATTTTTACTACCTTTCTTGTATTTGATCACTAGATGGAACTATTGAAGAAACCCCATCCATTTGTAGTGCCTTTCTTGCTGCAATTTAGACTGTGCTTGCAAATACTGGAGAGGTTTGTGGTTAGTGTGCACAATAGTTTCTTTACCCAACAAATAATGTTTCCATTTTTTAATTGCTTGAACTAGTGCATACATTTCTTTATCATATATTGAATATCCTTTAACTGCTGAAGTGAAGGTTTCAAAATGATAACATATGGGTTTACCTCCTTGAAGCAACACTACACCCATAGCATAATCACTGGCATCTGTCTCTACTTCAAAAGGCTATTGCAAACTAGGAAGAGCAAGTATTGGAGCATGACTAATCTTGTATTTCAATAAATCAAAGGATTTGTCTTTTTCCTAACCCCAGTCAAAACCCTTACTTTTTGCGGTCACTATGTGTAGAGTTGCTGCAATCGCCGAGAAACCCGGAATGAACTTCTCGTATGTACTATACTACCCCCACAAAACTTCTAGTCTTGGTGGCTCCTGTTGGTGTTGGCCAATTTGTGATGGCTTCCACCTTCTTTGGATCTACTTGTAGCTCTCCTCCTCTAACCATGTGCCCAAGATAGACAAGTGACTGTTTGGAAAATTCACATTTCTTCATATTACAAAGTAGTTATTTCTCCCTGAGAACTTGCAAGACTTGCTGCAAATGCATTAGATGTTCTTCCCATGTGGCACTAAAAATCAAGATATCATCTAGGTATACAATGACACATGAATCTATGAAATCCCACAATACATCATTCATCAATCTCATAAATGTAGCGGTGCATTGCATAATCCAAAAGGAAGTACTAACCATTCATACAAACCCTATTTTGTTTTGAAGGAATTCTTCCATATATCCTCCTCCTTCATCCTGACTTGGTGATAACCTGACTTGAGATCCAACTTCGTGAAAAATTTGGCATGTTGAAGCTGGTCCAAGAGATCATCTATACGGGGAAGTGGATATCGGTTCTTTATGGTGATCTTGTTCAAAGTGCGGTAGTCGATGCACATTCTCCAAGCACTATCCTTCTTTATCACCATAACAATAGGTGAACCACATGGTGAGGTGCTTAGACGTATCACCCCTTGGTCTATTAGTTCTTGGAGTTATTTCTTTACCTCAGTACTCTCTAGCAAGGATTGCCTATACAACCCGATGTTCGGTAGAGGTGACTCTGGCAATAGCTGAATCTCATGCTCTACTTCTCGTTTTGGTGGTAATCCACTAGGAGCCTGAAATACTTCCTAAAAAGACTGAATAATACTATCCAAATCTTGTTTTCCTTGGTTATAAATCTCTGAAAATTCCACCCCATCTTGTTTATCCTTTAACAAAAGTAAACAAAACTGATTATGATTTGATTGAATAAGCCATTTTTCTTGGTTAACACTTACCATAGTAACTCATGTCTTATGTTGGTGTGCCCGAATGTTGTAGTTGATCCCATCCTTGACCCATCTGTACTGCAGTTTTCCCTTCTCATAAAGATAGCATCCCTAACATACAAGTAAGGACTCCTAAATACCACATCAAAAGCATTAAGTGGAATAATGTCAGCTTCAAAAACATCTATATATTGGGAATTTATCCCAAACTTGACCTTACATCTTCTTGTTACTTGAATTTCAACACCCTTCTTCACCCAACCCAAAGGATATGGGTGCAGATGCTCATAAGTCTCAAGACCAAGCTTCTTTATAACTACCTCAGAAATCAAGTTAGATTGAGAACCGGTATCAACCAAAGCATTTACCTTAGTCCTCTTGATCTGGATTTTGATATGGAATAGTCTACTCATCTCCTCTTCACTTGTCCATGTTGGTGGCCATGCATCCAAGCCTTTCTTCTACATCAGTGTCATCTTTGATTTCCACCTCCCTTCTATCTTTACAGTTGTCATGGACTTCTTGGAGTCCTTGGTTTGGTTCTTCGGATGTAACTATGGATGCAACTTCCAACATGTAGCATTAGTATGACCATTGATATCACAATTCTTGTAAATTTTTTTGGGATCTTTACAAGTATTTAAAGTAGTGGCAGCTTGTTTACCTTTCCCTTTCCACTTACTCTTGTTACTTGTTTGCCCATAATCCTTTTTCTACTAATTTTTGACTGCTTTACCCTCGGCTCTGCTTCTCCTTTCTTTTTCTCATCATCTATGTAGTATGCCTATACACATGCTTCATTGATATCCTTGGGATTTGTGGAGATGACTTTTCTTCTAAGGTGAGTGTGAAGTCTTCTCAAGTATTTGGTAAGAATATCCTAATCCTCCAAATCCATGTTCAGCAACATGTCTTACCTTCGAAATTTCGTAGTATATTCCTACACACTTTGACCACTACCGTGTCTAAAATACTATCATTTAATCATTTGGTTAGTTTTATGGCCAATAGGATGAGCGTTAGCTCTAAGTAATTCCTTAAATTCTTGCCAAGATTTCACAATAGGACATTTCTTCTTTTCATAAGTAGTTAGATGATTTTCCCACAAAACTAGAGCATGTACCTCCATTTTGAGACGTGAAAAGGTTATCCTTTGTGCCTCAGTGACATTATGGATGCTAAAATAGACTTCTAACTATTTCAACCATTTATCCAGTAATTCTGCATCTACTTGTCCTTCAAAGCTTTTGATTTTGACTTTAGTCTCAACTTTAAAAGGAGTATGTTTAGATTTTACCTTTTCTCTTGTGTTAGAAGTCTCTTCTTCATGCTCTTCCCCATAATCTTCCTCATGGTGACTCTTGCCTATACCAAAATTTTCAGCTAAGCCTCGAACCACCGAGTCCATGGAGTCTTGCTTGATGGAAGTTGTCTTATGTGAATTTGCAAGTTCCTCTTGCCTTCTAAACATCCTATCCATCATGGTCTCCAACATCTCGATTCTACGGACCAAGTTCTCTTCCTCCATTTCTCCCCGAATTCTCTATTTCCACTTCTTTGTAGAAATCTCCGGATCACAAGGTAAAGCTTCTTTTCCTTTAGATATTGTCACTGTCATAAAAATTCAAGAATGAAATACCACAATCCTAGATACTTGTTAGCTCTGATACCAAAATGATCTCAAACTCTTCAACTTTGAAATTATTCACAAATTAATCACCGATGTTTACTTCATATTAGAAAATAACAGAGATAGCTAGTGAATGAATTACTATTGTGCTTAGAATCAACAATTGTAGTAAAGGAAAGAATATAAGCTCATGACACCAACAATTTTATCTTGGAAAACCTCCAATGGAGGAAAAACCGGTCGAGAAGGGAAATTGATCTTTCTTCCCACTTCTATTGGCCAATTCAAATCAACAAGTACAAAATTTACAATAAGTAAGAAAGAGAAGTAGATAATATCTCAACACTTTCTTTTAGTTACTTTCTCTTTCCAACACTCCTTTCTTCTACAAAAATATAATTTCCAGCACTAAGACTTCTTGCTCGCTTGCTCCCATGCTTTGATGATCTTCTACACTTCTAAAATCATGTATTTATAGCCTTTCTCATGTCCTCCCATGCACTAGAGAATGGGAAAGGTCATGAAGGAGAAGAGAAATGAACATCCTTTCAA
Source organism: Taxus wallichiana var. yunnanensis (assembly GCA_018340775.1). Taxonomy (NCBI): domain Eukaryota; kingdom Viridiplantae; phylum Streptophyta; class Pinopsida; order Cupressales; family Taxaceae; genus Taxus; species Taxus wallichiana. Next base: position 599,088,994 of record CM031241.1, on the reverse strand, counting down.
ATTCGGAGGTTGTTCGTTTAGTTTTCTATCCATAATGGCGAGGACCGCTGCCCTGTGCAGACCGGCGGTTCTGTAACCACCGCCCTATGTAGGGTGGCGGTCATGTTACTTAAAAGATAGAACCTTTGTTTCATTTTTTTCCTTCTTTGTCTTTGCTTTACGATGAAGTAGAGTTATTTCGATCCCTATGGATCAAAATATCATCATGTCTCGCCATACTCAAGTATCCTCAACATGCAACTACCATCTAATCCATAACTAACGCCACTTTACAACCATTAATCTTGTCATGATAACCATATCCTAGAATATTCTTTCCTTCGGTGCAAGTATTCATGATTTAATCTTATCCTTAATCAAGCTCGGCCGTATCTCCACATGTCGCTCATCAAAACTCGACCGTGGTGGAAAATATGGCTAAGTCTTGAGCCTTTTCTTCTTGGACATGAAAATCTACGATCTTATTGAATTTACTTCGCACAAGCCCTTTGCGCCTTGTTAACGCATGACAAAACCTTCCACGCTTTAGGTGCATAGTCTCCTTAAGGGCTCAATAACACCAATGCATGAGTTCGGGGTTAACACAAGTGGTTAAAGAAAAATTAAAACTCATCATAGAGGAGCCGGTGAAAATAAGCATGAGGGAATGAGTGGATAAATATAGGGAAATTCCACACTTTGAGAAATGCAAAGAACACAAGACGTAGACCAAATTGTGAGTGATGAAAAACTCGTGAAAATCCCTTTGTAGAATAACTCAAATGGTCAAAGATCCATAGAAAACCATTCATAGAAGAACCCGACCAAGCCAAGGCGAGAGCAAACCCAACATGCAAAGCACTTGAGTTGAAGAAAGAGAGGGAAAGCTGGAAACATCCATTTCGGTGCCCAACTCGGTGAGTGGGGCTGAATTAGGCCAAAATAGCAGCTCCACCACTTTTACAAAAATCTAGAACCTTCACTTAAACTCTAAAAACCGCAACTTTGATCTTGCAAAACACTTCCAAAATACCATACAACCCCGAAAAAGCCTATAGACCCTAGAAAAATGATCCAAGCACCTCTGAACAAGATTTAAAACCTGTAGTAACACCAAATCATTCCATTCAGCACATAAATGGAATGTCCATTTAGACACTTGCACACGAAACATAAAAATCACAAAACCAATATCAAGAGGTAATTGAAAACTAGAGAGTAGTGTGGATCCCAATAATGTGTTCTAATACCATGATGAAGAAATTAAAAATGTGACAACATGAGGATCTACACGATAACTTGGGAACATCAACCGAGTTACACTCTGAAAGCATGACAAGGTTTCATGGGGGAACAAACATTAACCATGATGTGCATGCAATGAAAAGGAAAGTGTCTCATCACCATCTCATAGATATGAAGAAAAGAGTACAAATAGGGGGTGTTGTGTAACCCCCAAAGTGTGTAGGCACAAAATCATGAACTTGGGTACACTTCTCGTCCTAAACACATAATAGCATTCATATTATTCATAAGTGATAAAACTAGTAATTGATAGCTATCTTTGGCCTCTTTTCTATCTTTTTGCTTTCTCTTTGGTGTTGCACCCTAAATCCTAGTTTGAAATTTACTTCTTTATATTTTATGGCTTTAGACACCAACTCCTTGTCGGACGTTAGAACCAAGGTGCCCTCGTCCCTTCTGGGTCCCCCCAACCTCTTTTACCTTACTCACTCTTTTCGGGCTCTTTTATCTTTTGGGCATCTTATTTTGTTATGGGTCGGCCTTCCAGGTTGGCAATTACAAAATTAAAAAAAAAAGGAATCATATAAATACATACCTATGTGATCAAAATAAAAGACCAATCTCTAAGCATACTATTTATCACCTAATCTTGCATCTAAAGACACCTAAAGCACTTCAAGGCATCTATTTGGCATCCATTACAAGGGACAAGGGACTACATTTTCTGCATACATGCATAGGAAGGGGAATTTCATTATTCCATCCAAACATCTTATACATTGTTAAATTTTAGATCTATCTCGCTATCAAGTGTAACTTACACTAGGGAATCCTAGGGCACAATCATCACACACACTAATAAGAACTATATGGAGTTTGAGATGTAGTGAAGCGCTCGGTCGTAAGTTCACTCATTCGGGTGACCATCAAGGTCATTTTGACTCCCCATATTGCATCTTTCTTTTTGGTATTTGATGTAGTATGAGGGTTTTATAGGTGAACATATCTTTGTAGGTAATAGGTGTCTTAAGCAATCAAAGTGTGACATGCAATTGACTAACAATGACTATCAACAACATTATTATGACAATCTAGAAATTAGATTCTCGAATCTTGCGTAGTCACGGGATATTCCTAGCGAGTCACCAAAGTGTAGGTACCTATCCTACTCCACACTCACTATTCCAACCTTATCCTTTAGCTTAAAAATTTACAGTGCATAGTTGTGACATTTTTCCCTTCCTATTCATCATTTTTTACCGATCTAAACAGGTTTGAGGATAACAAAAATCAGCTAAGTCCTTTACTCTGTTTCTTACACTTGGGGTTTCATATCTTATTACCTTATTACTTGTTTCATCTATCTTGTTTGTAGTTTCTTATCATAGTTTACATCGATTACTCTAAAATATTAAGGTTTAGCATTTCTATTTGTGTTAAATCATTTGGCGAACCAATCTGTTCGAACCAAACCGTGATTTTAGGAAATCTTGCAATATTCCTATCATGGCTCAATCTATACCCTTTACCAATGAAGACCTTCCCGAGATCAATACTAATATTGTTGAGCATCCACAAGATCTATATCTACTCTTATTCATTGCGTATGAGGATGCCACCAATCTAGTTTGAGCTTAATGTTCCTACATCCACTATAGCTTCCATGCCCATTATTACTCAACCTCCTAATTCCACTATTCCACCTACTTCTAATGTTCTTATTTCTATGCCTACTCCTACTAATCATTTTACTCATCCTATCACTTCCCACACATGGAAAGTCTATTATTTTTGCACTTAATACCTAGCCTCTCTCTATCAGGATCTCCAAGTTTAGATCTGTCAAATTCGAGAGTCTACTTCTTGTGCATCTCTATCTCTTGATTCCACCTTACTCCTTCAAACTCCTTTCACACCCGCCATTTCCACTTATGTACTTCCTCCAAACTTCATCACCCCTAAGATACCCACCTTCAATGGCCATGGTGACCCTTAAGAGCATCTCATATTTATTCATGTGAGATGTCTCAATTATCAGATGATCAAAATTTTCTAACAAATCTCTTTCCTATAATCCTCCAAGATTATGTTGTGTTGGTTCTACAATATACCTATTAATTCGGTAACATCATTTACTTACATAGACGATGATTTTATTGCACATTTTTCTATCAATATCGGTTCTAAAATATCCTATGCTCAACTTGTATAAATGAAACCAGGATCCAATGAGCATATAATGGACTATGTATTACGATATAAGAACAAATTAGATAAGATGACCAATGTTCTTGTGGATTCTGAATTGCAAGATATTTTTTTCCTAAGTATCTTATCTCCATTATAAGAGAGTGTCATCTTTGAAACATCTCCTTCATTTGATCAATTATTTCATACTCTTAAATTACATGAAGGAAAACTTATCTCTATGGGAAAACTCAAGTATCATGATCATGATTCATCATCTTCTAATTGGTTTCAAAGAAAATATGCTTTCAGGACCATCTCCTAAACCTAATAAATCAAAAGCTAATGTTAATACTACTTCTATTCCTGAAAAGGTTCAATGGAAACCTCCAAAGCATACATTCACAAAAATTCCATTTTCTCAAAGACATTCTATTGCCACAACTTATCGAAAGCAATATTATTACACTTCCACCACCACTGAATCTTGATCCATCTCACCCTAAAGGACATAATTATGATGAAAATACTAGATGTGATTATCATCAATGCATTAGGAATCCTACTAATTAATGTTTCAAACTCAGGCATATCATTCAAGATCTTATTGACAACAATACAATTGAGCTCCTTGAGCCTTCAAAATCCAAACCGGTCAATGAAAATAAAAAAATTAAAAAATTAATGATCTTATACCTTAGCATGAAAAGTAAGATGCATATTGTTTTGTTAATCATACATATAACATTGTGCCTCCTCCTTCATCGGGGCCTCTTGATTTTCTAGTTGTTAATGTTGATGCATCTCCACCACTTATTACATTATTTGATCACAATTATCATGCTATATTTTCTTCTAATGCACTACAAATCCATTCTTATATCGAGCCTCATAGTATCAATAACACGATGATCAATCCATCGTTTCTTATGGGTGTGTACACTATCATACTCGTCATTGCTATCAACTATCCACTAGCTAATATTTCTTACACAAGTTCCCAAATCTAATGGCTATGTCAAGCTTCCAATTATATTTGGGCCCTCTCACCATGCTTGTGCCATTCACTGTGGCACCTGCCATCAAAGGTTTTGACATGATCCTAGGTCTTCCTTGGCTCCACACCGCTCAAGCTATCTTGTCTATGAACCACTTATGTCTCAAATTCATTCATAATAAGCAATTTATCACTCTCAAAGGTGTTCCACCATCCACACCATTACATCACCTCCTGTTGAAGATGTCATTTCACTCACTAAAACATTTAGACCCTCGAGGCCTCTAAAATCCAAGGCATACTCTATGTCTAGTTATCCTATTAATACACAACCTACTTGTTCTCATCGGTCCACTAGTCCATCTCATCACCTAAGTACCCTACTCAAACAACCCCTTAACATTTAAGTTCACCACCTCCTTCACCTCCTAGGTCTCCTTCACATAGTTTCTCATCACCTCCTAGCTCTCCTACTCATTTTTTTCATCACCTCTTAGGTCTCTTATACATAGGTGTTCATCACCACCTTATCTTCCATCACAGTACTTCCTCAATCTCATACACCACCGATCTCAGAGCATGGTCACATGCCTTTATCTCCTCAAAAATCAGGTGGAGGACCCTTTCCCTTCACTTTCATTAGATAGATTTCTCATAATCATACACTTAGGGGGCATCACACTTATTCTCCCCCATCCTAGCATTATCAGGTGTCTCTCATTTCTACTATTATGCTCCGTTATTTATACTTCCTATTTATAAGCATTAATCTTATACAACTTGATACATAACTTGTATCTTCACTACCCTATGATGCACTCTAGTTTCATGGTTCATACTCGACTCACTTGAAGGTCTAAATCTGAAATGAACCTCACCCCATTCAGTCTTCATGCCCTATGCTTCATGTTCTATCTTTCTAATGTACACTCTCATATCATTTCTGATGACTCACTCTTGTTCTATGGTTCATTCTTGTCTATCAAGGGTCATTTACAAATGAACCTAATCTCATACTCATACACATCCACTAGGGGAAACACTACTCCTATCACATTCACACATTACATTACATTACATTCCATTTCAGTCATACACACAACATATTGCATATATTAGTTTCACTTATTAGATTGCTTTCTTATACTTACTTGATGTAATTTTTTTACTATGTTAGTCAAATATTCAATATGTCATTATCTATTCTATATACACATGTGAATTCACTTTTTCTTTAGTTGTGAATTCGGATCTTCTACAAATATCTATGCACATCAATGATGCTTGACACAATACCTTTTACCAGTCCCACCGAGGCTCTGGGAATCTACTTTCTCACATATAAGGGGTGTTATTGTTCTATTATATACTACTTCCTATTCTTACTAGCACATCACTTTACATTGATACATACACATCTTGACATAATTTTTATCTTTCTAACATGCGAATGGGTGCTTCATGTGCAACATTGTTTTTACAGGACTATAAGACACCACGGTTGTCGATTTATCATACTTGTTATTCTCTATCATTGTATAATATTATTTGTGGGATATATCATTTACCTTTTGTGTACACTTTGTATTCTTTTGGTTACTTCAACCCCGATTGTCTTACGAAATTGTGAGAAATTTACAATGTTTGAAACCCGTTATTTTCGTTCTATCTTGTCTCCTTTCTTTCTTAGTAAATTGTCTTCTACTTGCATAGTAGATTTTTCTACTAACACATGTATTTAACCATCTTGTTTGCATATGCCTTGGTTTCTACCATGCACATCCCCCTACAAGGTATCCAATTCATATTAGTTTCAAGTCCTCTCCTTTGGACCACATGCTCCTATTAGTGTCACCTATACCCCAAAAAGGGGTATTACATTAGGTGAATCATTCACCCCATATAACATCTCGAGATATAGTACGGACCTAAATAGTATAAGAACAAAATAGAGATGCAATCACAAAATGGCCCAGAATCGACTTATGTCCCCTCAACACAACACACGAGACCAGCGCCTAGGCTTAGACAGAGTGCCTAGGTGCATATTTCCTCCCCTAGGTGTTAATGTATAGGGGGAATAAACAGTAAATTTATAAAATTAACACAACCTACAATAATTCACAGATTAGTTTCACGAATGTAGAACTAGCCTCGAGTATATAATGCATTCAATATCCTATAATATCCTTGAATCTAGATTTAATCGTACATTTGGAACAATACACGACTAATACGAAACAATATGGAAAAATATGGGATGTACCATCTTCATTAGTGCTCATTGAGGAAACAATCATGGAAGGAGAGTAACACTAGAACTCTCTCCCCAACACTCTTCTGTTGTGGTGTGAGATCACCCAAAAAACTCAGTTTTTATGAGAGATCACAAAAAAAAATCGTTCTTGGCATGAGATCACCCAAAACTTGCTCTTGGTGTGATATCACCCAAAAAAATCACTCTTCTACAACATTTCAAGACATTTTCTATCCTTTTCACTCTTCACAAATTAGGTGCACACTTTCCTTTTTACACATTTTCACATACTTTTACATACTTATGTAAAAAAATCATATACACATATTTAACTACTTCTTCACTCTTCTTTTATAGGTCCATCCTTAATACGCAACAAGAAGTAACCCTACATCAATAAAAATTAGGTATAACATGGTACAACACAATATGATTCACCCCTAGGGTCAATTCCTCTTTCTTAGCTTCCATGCTTTCAATTGTTACCTCGATAGACATTTCACCATCACACTCTATATGGTTATCATGTATGCATCTTCTAACTACTTTATGTTATCGAGTATTCACACAACAACATAAATTGGGGAAAATGTAGACACATAATCATGCACTTGGGTACATTTATAGGTCCTAAACACATACTAGCATTCATATGATTCCTAAGAAATAAAACTAGTAATTGATAGATGTCTTTGGCCTCTTTTGTCTTTCTTGGTTTCTCTTTGGTTTTTACACCCTACAACCCAGTCTGAATTTTACTTCTTTGTATTTTATGGCTTTGGAAACCAAAGGTGCCCAGGCCAGGGATTCCAGTTCCTAGGCACCCTCGTCCCCTCTGGGTGCCCCTGACCTCTTTTACCTTACTCACTCTTTTTGTGCCTCTTTTATCTTTTGGGAATCTTATTTTCTTATGGGTCAGCCTTCTAGTTGTTAATTACAAAATTAAAACAAGGGAATCATATAAATACATAGCTATGTGATGAAAATAAAATACCAAGCTCTAAGCATATTATCTATCACCTAATCCTGCATCTAAAGGCACCTAAAGCACTTCAATGCATCTATTTTATATCCATTACACAAGACAAGGGAATGCATTATCTACATACATGGATAGGAAGGGGAAGTTCATTATTCCATAAACACATGTTATACATTGTTACATTCTAGATCTAGTTTGCTATCAAGTGTAACTTGCACTAGGGAATCTAGGGCATAATACTCATGCAAATTCACAAGAACTACATGGAGTTTGAGATGTAGTGCAACGCTCAATAGTAATTTCACTTAGTTAGGTGACTGTTGGGGTCGATATGACACCCCATATTGCATATTTATTTTGGGATTTGATGTAATTTGAGGGTTTTTATAGGTGAACATATTTTTACAGTTATAGGTGTCTTCGGTGATCAAAGTACGACATATAGGTGACTAACAACGACTATCAATGAAATTCTTGTGACACTCCATAAATCAAATTATGATCTCCTGCATAGTTATGGGAACCTCCTAAGAGTCACCAATGCCTAGGAACCCTAGCCCTACTCCAGACACCCTAGTATGGCCTTATCCAACAAATTCAGAATTTACAATGCATACTTGTGACAATCTTCCCTTCATGTTCATCAATTTTTCCTATTCCGAATAGTTTGAGGATATCAAAAATCAGCCAATTCCTTTACTCTCTTTCTTACACTTAGGATTTCTTATCTTATTATATTATTGTGTGTGTCATCTATACTCTAGAAATTTCTTATCATAGTTTACATCATTTACTCTACAATATTAGGTTTTAGTATTTCTATTTTTGTTAAATCACGGTCAAGAAGTAATCATACCTCCTCAAGTGGAGAATAGGATTTACATTCCAAAAATGCAAGTAAAGCCCATATGATGCATTGACACAAACTAATGCACATGACACAATGGAATCTATCATAACTCCTATAAAACTTAATACATATGACCTCACATAAGTGAGATTACTTACCATGTGATGTGGGAAATGCACACACTAATAGTTTTTCACTTTCTCACTCGATCTTGAATTTTCACTTCCACATTATTATTTGGGTCATTTAATCCTCTTTAGTTAGCCTTTGTAACTTAAATTACCTTTAGTAGCATATATAAACAATTGAAATTCACCTCATTTGGTACATTGCACTCTTATGGACTCCAATTACAAAATCTAGCACAAAAGAAACCTAAAGCTTCTTACACTATGAAAATACCTTTGCACATTCATTAGGGTATCACCATCTACAAGTTTGAAGTTTCCCACTAGGTCTAAGGGAATAATTCCCACATTTTCAAACACCAAAATTCACTAACTCAAGTAGATTGCAAATAGAGAAAATCAAGTCAACCTTTTTCAAAGGAAGGATGTCAAATATGATTATACTACAACTAGATATCAGATGCTAGGGTGGGGAATGACATTTGGTTTTAGGTATCTTCAAAGTAGTGCCAACATTGAAAGTACACAAGGGTTCCCATAACCCAACTAATGTTTTTTACAAGACTTATTATCCATGGTTAGGGTTTGAAATATTGAGAAGATATTTTAGATACCACCGTAGAGTGATTGACAGAAAGTGACGAAAAGTTTCAAACAAGCGAAAAAACCACAAAGTTGGAGGTCATAGTTTTGAGTAGGGTTAAGACCATATAAAAAGTCAAGAATGTATGAATATTCCTCCCCTCTTGTAAACATTTCCCACAAGGATCTTTAGGTCACAATCCAATTTCTTAAGCAATTTCAATTCCATATCTCCTTGGTTGATCATCCAAACCATCCCGATCGGCCCAAAATCATTTATAATCAACTAAGTGCACTCAATCCCATGTATTTGTGAACTTGTATTGTTTGTGTATATTTTTTGTAAGTATTAATTTGTTGTTATGATATTGAATGATTAATGTTGGAAGTTAATTAATCGAATAACCCCTATATGTTTTGTTTAATTCCTTTTTGGTTATGTGTAAATCTTAATCAAATATAAAATGGGTGAAAACTATATATATATATATATATATACACACACATATATATATAAACACTACACACACATATAATACTTTTACAATAATTATATATAGTTATAAATAATGTGTGTGTATTATATTATATGTGTGTTATATTATTGTATTATATAAGTACAATGTATTATATATTATAAATTGTATATTATAGTGTTATTTATGTGGGAGCATCACGGAAGAAAGGTAAATGCATAAATATTGCAATTTTGGCTAAGTCATGTGGCGTGCGTGAGAACCGAAATAGATCAAATATAAGGAATGGGTGTGGCAAAAGGTGTTGTTATCTCTCGAAAGTGCACCCTCGTTGAGAGATGACATCGTGTGTTCTAAGATTTATTTGATATCTCACTTTCATAGATACAATGGAAATACCTCAGGTCTGTGGGTATTCCTATTATTAAGGTGAGTCTCCAGTATCAAGTCCGGTTCCTTATTGATGTATCCTAAACTATTTTTTGGGGTTTTGAGGGTAAAAAGATGATTGTAATTGAAATTGAAAAGGGTGATACACCAAACTTGTTGAGGATTTGACTAAGTATATGTACAATAAAATTGAGAATGAATTTTAGATGCATGAACCAATGGTTTTCAACAAAATATTAAGGCAAAACACTTTATGTATTGAGGGATAAATCACAACAACACAACAAGATAAACATGCACACTAAGACTATGCAGAAAATACAGATTTGTAGCAAGGTAAGATGATTAATCAGGGAATTAAAATTCACAAGAATTAATGAAAGATACACACCACTGCAAATAATTGGAAAGGAAAAAATTAGTTCTCATTTAAGGCAAAATTGCGAAAATTGCTTTAGCACTCCTATGTCCAAAAATTCCTCCCTTCTTGTGCTTTTCTAGTGCACACAATATATAGAAAAATTATTCACCCAACCCATCCTAAAAATAGGCTAAAATTTGTACTCACCCATGCATGTTAATTTTACCCCTTTATCATGAATAAATAAAGGAATAAAAATAGACATGCTGATTACAATGAGGCATTAATAGCCTTAGTTACAAAAATAAAATCAATTTAAAGTGCAATTGACTGATCTATTTTTAATAAACTTGGGTGAATATTTTGCAAAAATTAATTACTTGTTTGTTATGCAAGTTTCCTCCAATGTGCATGTAATCTTTTTCTTCTTCTTCGCTTGATGTGAAACTTGCAATTTGATCCACTTGCAATGATAAATTTGGCACTTTTACAATTTTTCCCCCTTGGATGCACATGCAAAAATAATATCCCTGTGTAAGAAAAATAATTCCTTTGTCTTCAATACTTAGCAAAACATTCACCCTCCAATGTGGGGACCACTTGCAGGCATGTGCAAGAAAATAATACCCTTATTTTGTGAAAATAAGGTAATTAGCATTTCAAAAATGGTCTTCATGATCTCTGATGTTGACATTTGTGCACTTCTTTGTTGTTCTGTCTTCTAGTGGATGACATGCAAAATATACCCTTTTCATGACCCATGTGATGAATATGATGTTGACCTTGGGTATATGCACTCTTTTTGTCTTATCTCGTCACAAAAGGCTTTTTCAAAAATTGAGGTAATAATTTACCTTTTTGTGGTATATTCTTCACAATAATGTGACCTCCTTAGCAAGGTTTAAGGCATCATTAGTCCTTCTTTGACTTGGGCATAGGCATGTATTTTCATGTTGGGATGAAACCTTAACCTTGACATATACAATATTGTTTTATCCGACACCCTTTTGAGTAATCATAAGCATCATATAATGTTTTCAACCTTTTTGATCAATCATTGCTATGTATAAAGGTCATCGGCATTTGATTTTGTGATATATGGTTTCAGACCTTAATTAGGCCAATGCAATGATTTATTTGTTAGGTTTGGCTCCTCTTCAAGATGACTCAACCCATCTACTTTTTGGTGGCAATTTGGTAGTTTGTATTAAATTTGGCGATCAGATCATAACCATTGATATGTGTACCTTTGCATCTCTTTCGTTTGATATTTTATTTGATGAGTTGGGTTCCATTTTGATCTGAACCATTTGATTCTGTAATTTGATGATGTGGGCCATCGATTCTTAGCACAGTGGTTGATGCTGCAACTTGCGATGCACATTGTTTAATCTTTGCACAATTTGATCTTCATCGTTGATTTCTAACTCTGGAGTTAGCGATGCACACCATTTAATCTTATACGATTTGATCTTGGTTGTTGAAACTAACTCTAGATGAGTTAGGTTGTTTGATGGTTTGGTTGAGTTGGTCCAAAAACATCAAAACCTAATCTCATTTTCATTCTCATTTCTCCTGGAGTGGGAATCCTGTTGGATTTTTCACTCGATTTCCATGAATTTGATTTTCCAAGCTTAGTTCTTTTCATTTCTTCACTTTGATGCTTTGCGAGGTTGAAACTCGAAACTCTCTATCATTTTGAATAGTATGTGTATCCTTTTTCCACCATGATCATTTCTCTTAAGCTCTGGTTCGTTATCATCTTGTCGTATCTCATTCAAGCTCTGAGCTGTTTGTTGAGATGGAGTTTTATCTCTTACATTTTTAGTGCTTTCGAGATCTATGTAATATTTTTGGTTGCCATTCTTGTATGATCCCAATATTTTTTGGTTTATTTAGAGGATCTCTCTCCTAAAGGTGTGCTTTATCATTTACATGCTTGATATTTTCGTTTCCTTAAGACCCTTTACTGTAAATAAAAAATGAATGAAACCTTTATCGTTTTTAATTTCATGTGCACTAATATTTTGTATTCTTCAGATTTTATCTATGTCTTCTTCTTCAAGGAACTTTCAAAAGAAAAATGGGCTCTGGGTACTCATTTCTTCTCTGAACCTTTGATGGGCTTCAACAAATTTATTCTAAAACTGGTAAGTTTGTTTTATTTTCAAAATCCTTCAAAAAAATGTGAAAACTTTGAAATGACCATGACATACTATGAATTTCAGCATGAATCTTTGATTCTTTGTCATTTCTTTTTGCTTTATTTGCATTGAATCTTTGAAATCTTTACATTTCTGCGGTCTCTAGCAATTTTGAGTTTGAGACTCTTTTTTGGCATTAAATATCTCTTCTAAAAATTGTGGTTATCTCTGTAAAATGTTTCCTCCTTCGAACTGAAATATTCCTTTACTGTTTGATGAAAAGTATGGGGTTTTGATACTTGAGCTTCACGAATTTCTGGTTTTTATCATTTTACCCCGAAAAACTAGGTATTTAGTGATTTTGAGCTCTTTCTCGCTAACTATATATGTAATGCTTTTGGTGTTTCATGAGTTGGATTGTGTATCTATATTTTCTGATTTATGTAGCTTATTTGTAATCTTTGTAGACCACGTAAGCTTCATATTTGCTTTAGATTCTTACCTTAAGCGAGATGGGTTTCTTACTCTTCACCCAGGACTTGCCATTTTTACCTTAAGCTTTCAATTGTTTGTAATTTGTGTGCATTTGCATGAGCCCGTGATATGAGATGGTTGTTTCACTTTATCCTGATTCAATTAATGAGATGAGTACCTCGTTCTAGAATGTGCTTCAAAACTTTGTAGTGATATGTATACTCTATAATTTTTTAGCCGTGGCTTGGACTAATATTTTCTTGTAATAATTGACTGAAAATTAGAAATCTCTTTCTATTTCAGATAGTTGTTTTCATAAATTTCATTCTGCTTATGGACTCCAGTGTAGCTTGCATCATGTTATTTGTATTCAACTTGGGATTTTTGTACCTCTATAATCATTTGGATATTTGTTTGGAAAATCCATCTTGATGGAGCTATACTCTTATTGATTTTTACTTTGATTGCAAATATGAAATAGTCTTTGAAAACATACTTAATGATAATTAGTTTTCATACATGTACCTTGGTATTTTCTTACTTCTAAATAAATTTGTTCCTTCTAATAGTTGCATGTTGAACTTGGACTTGATATTCTGGAAAGTATCTCAAAGCATCTATAATTTTTAAATTCATGATGAATCTTGCAAAGCTTTGGATCTCTGTATGCTTCTTGCTCTTGAATCTTAATCTTTGAAGTTATGTAATTTTATTTTTCTATTTCTTGATGTCCAATACTGAGACATATAGATTTGATAGCAAGAAATAGGAAAATGAAACATCATAACAAATTTAATGGGACCTTACCATGCTCATAGTTGGGATATAGTTCTTCATTTATTTGCATCTTGCTTATCTATATATTCATTCTCTTCTTTAATCCATACCATGTTGCACAAAAGTTGTACCCAAATCTTCATGAAGTTTACATCCTTAGTTAAGATGTTGTACACACAAAGTTGTTCTTTGTAGATTTCCCTTGTTGTGTACTCTTGAAACAAACTTGGTGAAAAGATCATCATATGTTTTCTTTCTTCTTTATGATTGTAATCTGCTTGATTTGATCTCCTTTTCCTTACAATTTGAAACTTTTGAAGTTTTTCATCAAAACTTGTAGTTCTATATGAAGCACCTAAAACTATTGGAGAAGGCTATTGATTGATCCTACTTTCCCCTTTGTATGTTGGGAACATGGAAGTGAACTTATAGGTCTTTCCTTTTATGCACACGTAGGGATACCCGATGGGTATATTTAATCATCTAATTTCTCTTCGAGGATTGATATCTGTTGTGGCAACTGAAAAAATTTCTTGGAAGAGAGTTGTAATCTTCTATCCTCCACTTCGAATGATGGTATTTGCACTTTGTACAAGGACATTTGGGATTTATAACCTTGTTGTGTTGATTTTTCCTTGATCTATACCTTGTAAAATCATTTACATAGATCCTAGAAATAATGCATTCTTGTACTCTAAACATTTATTGTAATTATCCTTGTTGTCGATCCAATTTCTCATGTATTGTTGTATGTTGATTTCAATTTGAAACATAAAATCTGAAAGTATTTCTCTCTTTGAGGTCTATCAACAAAATGTAAACTTGGAATAAATTGTACTTTACAATTTGAAAATTCATGCATACTGGAGCTTGTATGGATTGATTCTTGCTAATGGTTACAACTCTTAATATAATCCTTGACATTATTGAATGTATACTTGGAAACCATTTCCTATTTTTAGAAGTCTCCTGAAAGTATGCTCTTTATTCTATTCTGCAATCTTGATGTTGGTTGTACTTACACTTCAGTTGTAGCTTGACTTACATTTGAATTATTCTGAATTCAACATAAAAGGAAGTTTGTAGTAACCTTACCATGCTCACAGTTGTTCCTTTTCAAACTGTTTTGAAGTATGAATCTTGTACTTGTTTCCTTTGCTTGTATTTCATCCTCCTTAATCTTGATAGTAACTTCAGGCATTGTGTATCTTGTATGCATTGTATGATGAGATTTTCAACATCTGCTTCATTTAATGTTGTAATGAACTCTTTTAATGCAATTTTTTTATATTTGTGATCATAACTGCTCCATTTGATCTTCATTGATGGCTCATAATCTGAAAGTGATAAGTAGATATCCATTTCATTATCTGAAATCATTATATTGTTGATTCATTTGTACTTGATTATCTGTTTGATTCCTTTTGATAGTTGATCTAGATATCTCAAAATTTGAAATGCATGAGTGAGTCATTTTCTGTTGTTCTTGAATATGCTTGGTCATTGAGTGCAATCTATACTTGATAGTAATTTTTTTAAAACATGTATTGATCTCTTCTGTACTGCAACTTGTACTGCACACTTAAGAAAATAGTTAGAAAATAATTAGGCTTTTTGGCCTCTCTTATGTTCCATAGTTTTTCTTTCTCTTTCTTCTTTTGTCATGATTCTAGGAATCATATGTGCTATTGTAGAATACTACTTTGTCAATTATGTATATGTTACTTGGATGTACCTTATGCCTCTGATATTAGGAAATCCATTTGCATGCAGTTAGACAATACATGAGTATATATTAAACCCTGAGCTCTTTATTGATGCCTTTTCTTTCATTTTTAGGTACATTGTAGCTGCTGGGTAACACAGATGAAAGATGGAGTTGGAACTGAAACAAAGAAGACTAGAAGAAAACCCAAGGCAATGATGGGTTTCTCTATACTCTTTTACTTTTAGCTTTATGCACATGTACTTATTTCTTCAGTAGTCATGAGTTACATCCCATGACTTGTGTGGGAAACATTGAATTTCTTCATGAATAAATAACATTAATTTATGTAATTGAGTTGTATACTTATTTTTGCATTCAACTTTTATGATGGATATTGATTGTATAATGGAATAAACAACTCAATCACATAATTAAATGTATTTAAACATGAAGAAATAATGATTTTTGATGTACCTATAACTTAATAATGAACTCTCATTCATGTAACTGCAACTCTATTTGTTTTTCCTAAATATAAAATTTCACCTAAATTGTGATTCCCACCTTCATCAAGGCAATGCATTAGTCCTTCGGGGCTTCTGTGTTTCCTTTTTGAAGATGAAAATGGAAGGAAGTATATGTGAGGTGCTACATTCTATAACAATACACATAGTTGTATATTACATGTAGTTAATCAATTTCTACATCCGAAAAGACAATACTCCCCCTAGTTAGGTCCATTTCATGAATACCTTCCATCAAAACAAATTTTTGAGTTCGTCATTTTTGCACGAGCAAAAATTGTCAATAGGTGTGTGGAAATGCATAAATATTTCATAGGAAAACATAATGTGTACAGAGAAATAATTGGAGGTGGAAAACAATGAAAAAGCTAGGTATCCAAAAAATGCAAGGTCAACTATGAGGTGGAGTTCTACATGGGCTTCTCTCAACTACCAAGCTTGAAATTTTGTTGCCATTAATGCATAGAATTTTGAATTTTGGTTTGAGTGGGATTATGAGAGGATTCTAGAAGAAATTTCAAAATCCTGATGGGTGGGAAGATTTCCTATAAATACCTTCCTTAAGCCTTGATTAAAGACCAGCTTAGAGAGAGAAGGCTTAGACAAGCAATTTTTTTGAGAGAGATTAGAAGGTGCTAAGAGGAGGAATAATTCTGGGATTTATCACCCATATAGCTCCATAGACTATAAATCCCATGGAGGATTAACTTTGTAGATGTCATATGGATTTCTAAGAATAGAATATACAGGTTAAAGTGAATTTTCTGTTGTGTTTACTTGGAAACATCACAAGGTCATTTCAATCCATGACATCAAGTGGTATTAGAGTGTGGATACATACTTTGGAGTTAGGTTGAGAGGTGAATGAATGGTAAAATGTTGAATGAGAGGTAACTAGTCAATAAGGAGAGAAGATGTTGTTGAGAAGAGTCAACAATGTGAGTGCAACCAACACTTTGTTAATTCAAAATCATGGGAGCATTAGAGCAAGTGATGATAAATCTAAGGGGTGTGAGGACAAGACTATAATTTTTTTAATAAGATAGTAAAAGAGGATTCGTGGTGCTAAATGCACAAAGTGATGATGAAGGATAAGTGGTAAGGAGGAATGAACAAAATGTAAAATTTGTTGAAGATGTGTAAGAAGAAGTTGAAGCCATTGTTAGGCATTGTGTATATGTTATTGTCATTGATGTCAAGTGTCACATTGATGTCAAAGGGTGTCAAGGCTATTTTAGTATCATGGCATAGTGTCTTGGTCAACATGTATGGTTGAGTGCATGGGTCTTGTAGGTGTGAGATCCAAAGGTGGTCTAAGGTTGTTACATGGTCCAACATGGTCAGTGATATGTGTCAAGGGTGTTAGTAGGTCTGCATGATGGTAAATAAGTCAGGTTGAGTAAGTCATGTAGTGAAATAAGTCATTATGTAGTCACAAAATCATGCACTTTAGAAATTATTTATCTCGAGTCTCATACTACTATTTAGAATGTTCTCGAGTGAAGAAATTACAAATTAACCCCCATCTTTTGGGCATCTTGTTTCATCAATACTTATCGCCATTTTCATCCACATGAACAGTCTGTTTTGGTTATTTTTCATAATTTTAGCCTTGAATGGAGTGCTCAGTTAAATCAGGCACCGTGGGCACCTTGGTTCTAGCAAGGGTGCCTCGGTCCCTTTACTCTTTCCTACCACTTTTTGGGCTCTTTCTATCTGCATTTTATCTTTACGGCCTTTTCAAGGTTAATTACAAAATTAGATCAAGAGAAACCTATAAATATAAAGTTATGAGACCATAACGAGGGACCTAGCATCACTTACCACTATCCTCCATCTATAGTTACATCTGTCTATTGCATTAGAGATCACTTGCATCCACATAGCTCCATCATCAAGGCATAAGGCTAGGACATCTGCATCACACTTCATAGAGGGTGGGATTCTATTATATTATATGCACACATTCTATTACATTTTCTACACGTATTTATTGCTCGTTACTTAACAAAGTATGAATGGCACAAAGAGCAACCTAGGGCATACTCACACACACTTGCACATAGAACTAGCTTGGGTCGAGATGTAGTGCAACACTCAATTACTAAATATACCATTGTGGAAGTTGAGGTCAGTACAACCCCTTCATATGCATTATTTGTTTTTAGGGTTTGATGTTTGTTTTGGGGTCTTACAGGTATTTCTTCCATCTCGATTATTTGTGACATCTCAAGGAGTATGGCGAATCTGTTATGACACAAAAAAAGTTTCCAAATCATCTTCTAACCTTGTGAGATCAGTTTTAGATATTTTTCATAGACCAGGAACCCAGATTTTAGACAGAATGCCCGTGAGTGCCCTAGTCCTCCTCCAAGCACTCCAATCCAGCTAGATCCTCCAAATCCACCCTTTTGAGACTTTTGCGTAGTTTTCCTACTTCTATATTTTCCAATCTTCATTGTGACACCATTCTATGATCATCTCGTATTCATCCGAGTTCTTTTCTCTTCCTTCTTGCATATTAGGGTTAGCATTTCCTATTATATAGTTATTTAGCTTGCTTAAATATTTCTTTACCACATTTATTTACTTTATTTACAATTGTTTATAGCTTAGATTAACTATCCCCATACTACATTGTTAGTCCATTTTTAGTTAATCATTTTGGTGAACCCAACACTTCCTTTTTTATCATGTCATCTCCTTATCAAGTTATGGCTCAATCTTCTTATCCTACCTATACACCCACTAAGGTCTCAGAATAGTTATTACTATTGTTTATTTCATGCATATGTGTACCCAACATCCTCCTCACTTTGTCATGCCTAGGGATGATTCATCTATTAATGTAGTTACTACTCATCATACTCATCTTAATCCACCTTCAACTCCACCCACATTTATTCCACCACCCATTTCTCCAGTAGCTCCTCCTACAACCTATAAGGGATATGATATCATTGAACAAATTAAAAATACACCTGCTAAGATCTCTCTTTATGAATTATTGTGTAATACACCAGATTGTTGTAACATGCTCAAAGCTTCCCTTTGTGCCATTCACATTGAAAGTGATAACTCCACTATGGAATTTGTACATCTTATACTGTCTCTTCGTAACCTACCTCATGCTATATCTTTTACTTATGAGGACCTATCTCCTTTTGCTAAAAGCAATCCATGTGCTCATTTACTTATCATTGTCATTGTTAGCACTACTTGCATTAAAAGAGTCCTCATTGATAATGGATCAGCCATCAATTTATGCACTCACTCACTTTTAAATCAATTGGGTATTAGCGATGATTTAATTACTAAGAATTCTACCCTCATTCATGGTTATGACTCCACCACTCACTCATGTCTAGGTACTATCTCATTACATATTCATGTTGGGCCTAATACTGTTCTCACCGAATTCTATGTTATTGACACCTCTTTTCAGTTTAATCTCTTGTTAGGAAGGCCTTGGATTCACGTAATGCACATAGTCCCATCTACTTTTCATCAATGTGTCAAGTTCTTGCATGATGGTTATGAACATACCATCACCGTTGATCCTGAGCCATTCAAATATTGTTGCATAGATCCCATTACTTTTATGCCCATACCACCTTCGCAACACATTCCATATAACATCCTTGGCACATATGACATTGGTCAATCTAGCACTTCACAGTCTCCTTCTACCACTTGTAATGCTCCAACTATATCCACTCACACAATGGCCATTATTTCACCTACAATATTCATCCTGCTAGTGTTCCATCTCCACCAGTTGTGGCACCTTCTACTCCTCTGAATACGGTGTCACCTACTAACATACTTGATAGTGCCACACAACAAGATGATGCTCACATTGATGATTCTGAGGATTCTGATGACGAAGTTGACACTATAGAACTTACTGATGAATCATTAGGGCAACTCAATTTTACTCCTCTTGGTGTAGATGATTCTTATTTTGAAGAAACCTTTGTGGCCGATGGTCTAGGAGAGTATAGGTTCAAGACCCCTCCATCTACTAATGTTATGGTATTGTATCGGGATCTATCCACAGTGTCAATACTATTTCATCTTCTCCTCCATGGGTCACAGCTCCACTTCCTCCTTTTACATGCACATTATTCATCAATAGGTCCTTTTGGAAACACATCCCCATCAACTCTACGTGCTTAGAAACTATTTGTACACATGAAAGTTTGGCTAGGTTTGACATAACACTCAATGAAATTTTACCACCTCTTCATTCACCACATCTCTATCATGGATATTTTCACACTAAAACATATTATGGCTTATGTGTCTTTCATCTAATGGTATTTGTTATGCTCACCCTCGTGAATCTCCACTCACAATTGGACAAGTATTGGCTTGATTATATTAGCGGTAAAATCGATGCTCATCACTCTTTACTTACATTTCCTATGCCTTTTTCCATATCTCTATTCATAATGATTCTTCTCCCACTTACATTCTAAACATCTCTCGTTGACATTCTCATGTTTTCCCATGAATCACATTTACTGACGAAAAGTATGTCTAATGAATGTGTACAAACTCTACCTGCTGATGGGTCCCTATATGACCCTCCCCATTCAATAGCTTATCAAGTTTCCAACACTTCTCTAGTAGGTTTCGATCATGACAACGATGATCTTCTTGATAGCATCCCATAGTCATATTTTCTATCATACATTTAGGGGCATTGCATCTATTCTCCCCTCACTCACTTTAACATCTATCATCTTTGCATTTTCATATAGGCAATTTTCATCACATGTTTTAGCATCATCACTACCCGATGACACACTCTTGTGCTTTGGTTCACACTTGAATGTTGAGGGATTACTACTACATTGAACCCCACATACTGCACTATAGGCATTATACATTTTGTTTCATCACACATCATGCATCATACACCATACATTCAACATTTAATCTACAAATGTTTTCACATTCATACATCATACTAGTCTTCATCTTACATTACTTATATCATCCACGTGTTTACTATCATACACTATTCATCCTATGCATTACATACACTATTAGGTTATTTACGCATATTACCTCACATTCTATACATAGTCACATATTTTACATCATACACTGCACATCTCCACATTACTCATATTCTACACATTACGCTGGTCTTCATTATACATATGTCTAGCATTACATTTATCCCTACACACTACATTACTCATCTATCTACATGTATTACATTAAATAATATACATTACATTTTATACATTCTACACATCTACCATCGCATTTTACACACCACATTTTTACATATTCTCTTCATCACATAGTCATATTTTATCATTACATATACTACATTGTCTTCTATGCGCTGCACTCACTACCCTATGATGCACTTTAGTTCCTCGTTCCATACTCGATTGCCAGGGTTTACAAATAAAATGGACCTTATAATCATCACACATGTGACAATCCTAGGCTAGTGACATACGCTTTAGGCTAAATTTTCACCTATTCTATCATTTTGTAGTGGTATACACCTTAGGTTACATCACCAATCCCTATTTTCATCTTGTAGTGATATACTCTTAGGGCTAAATCATCACTCATCCATTCATTTCACAGTGATATACACTTAGGATAAATCATCACGTATATGTTCATCTATTCGTGATATACGCTTTGGCTATAGGGTTCACACACACATAATTTCTAGGATGTATCTCATCACTACACTTACACATTCATCACAACATGTTAGAAACAACATACACTTTGACCATTTCCCGATGATGCACTCTCGTTTTGGTTCATTCTTGATTATTGAGGGGGAAAAATGAACCTCATTGCATACACTTCCATTCACTCAAGGGGCACATGGCTCATATCATTCCATCTTGCATTCCATTTCATCCATCCACAACATATTGCATTTTCTTGGGGTAATTTACTTTTTTTTACTAGTGTTTTACATGATCACTTTACTACACATGTTAGATTGATTCTTATATGTAATTATCTATAACATCCATACATGTGCATTCATGTATTTGTCTATTTTTTTATCGCAGATAGAGAT
Organism: Taxus wallichiana var. yunnanensis; assembly: GCA_018340775.1. Classification (NCBI taxonomy): domain Eukaryota; kingdom Viridiplantae; phylum Streptophyta; class Pinopsida; order Cupressales; family Taxaceae; genus Taxus; species Taxus wallichiana. Next base: position 599,066,863 of record CM031241.1, on the reverse strand, counting down.
CTTTTACATGCAACATGTATGCTCGCCTTCCACCCTTCCTACATTGGTTATTGGGGGCATCCACATTTGTTTCTTCTAGGTTCTATTGTTTCATTTTGTACTTAGCACTTTACATTTCTTGGTTATTCACGCTTTTACATATTGGTTATTTCTCTAACATGCTAATAGGTGTTCCATGTGTAACACTTGTTTTGCAGGATTACATGTTTCCATGACTACTTATTTTCATTGTCTATACAGTTTGTCATTGTTTTGTTTCTTGTATGTGGGCCTTGCCCTATGTTTGGTGTGCACACTTGTTTGTTGTTTGTGGCCATGACGGCCTTGCGTGTCTTGTGACATTTTGAGTGATGTCTAATGTTTGCAACCCGCTTTGAGTGGATTACTTGTCTTCTTACATGTTTATACTAATTTTCTTGGTAGTTTTTACACTGTTTGCATAGATTACACATTGTATTCTTACATGTATGCATTTTTTACTAACAATTTTTTGGCTAGCCATCCTTGTTTTTATGTGACTTGGTTTCTACCAAGTGTATTCCCTTACCCCTACAGGGCATAATTGGATATTTCATGCAGTTGGTCCTCTTTTGGGGCAACATTCTCCTATCAACGACGTCGTCATGTGCCCCCAAAGGGGGTAATAATTTGGGATATTACATTCTACACAACACTTCTACATCGGTTTAGTTTGGTGTAATTTCCTCCCTTAGCATTATGGGTTATACAACGAGTGGGTTCGAGACCGGTCTATGAACCCCATACACAACAGTGGATTTTACAGACATGGTTGTCTTTAGCATTATGGGAAGAAATTAAAGGTTGGAGGATATAGCGGAATTCCTCCCCATACTTCTTTGTCCAATGGCATCGAGATCACCAAAAAAATAGAACGATACAAAGATCTCTTCACACATGTTTAGGGAAGTAATTAAAGGTTGGAGGATACAAAAAATTCCTCCATATACTTCTTTGACCTATGACGTCGATCACCCAAAAAAAATCCCAACAATACATGGTATCCTTTTACACTATCTTTCTCGACATGGATCAGTACACATGTTCTATTTACACTTTTGTATTTTACATTTACATGTTTTTATATACATATGCCTTTTACATTGTGTTTTTACACATACATACATACATATTTGACTAGTTGATTGTTTTTCCTTGCAGTCTAACTATATGAGAAACAAATAGTCAAATAAGGGCAACAATAACATCATCAATACAAACTTCACAACAACACATTATTTACTAACCATGTAGGTACATCACCAACCGCAATAGCTACACATGCATTCCACCCTAGGTTTACTCTCATCACTTTTTTCTTTGCACATTTTTTCATCTTTAGTTTCCACTCTCCTCTATCTTTTTTTCATTCCATGCTTTGTCTAGTCCTTCGGTGCATTTCTACTACACTTTTCATGGACGTCGGTATGCATCTCTATCTACTTTATGTTACCGAGCTTTCCACTCACCAACATAAAGTGGGGGAAAATGTAGTCACAAAATCATACACTTTAGACATTACTTATCTCGGTCTCGATACTATTATTTCGTACTATTATTTAGAAGGTTATTGAGTGAAGAAATTACTAATCAACCCCCTTTTTTTCCATCTGGTTTCATCATTATTAACCCTTTTTATTGACATGCCCAAATCTGTTTGGTCATTTTCCATTATTTTAGCCTCAACTAGGGTGCTAGTAGATTACTCTTTGGGGTACCCATGTGCGTCTCTGGTCCCACCAGGGGGGAATCCTGGTCCCTTTCACATTTCCCCACCACTTTTTGGGCTCTATCTATCCATTTTGCATTTTTATCTTTCTTTTGGTAGGCCTTTTTGGGGTTAATTACAAAATTAGATCAAGAAAACCCTATAAATATAAAGTTAGGAGACCATAATGAGGTACCTAACATCACTTACTACTATCCTCCATCTAGAGTTGCATCCAACTATTGCATTGGAGATCACTTGCATCCACATAGCTCCATCATCAAGGCACAAGGATATGACATTTGCATCATACTTCATAGGGGAGGAATTCTACTCCATTCATGCACACATTCCATTACATTTTATATGTGTAGTTATTTATCGCTACTTTACAAAGTGTGAGTGGAACAAAAGAAACCTAGGGCATGTTCACACACACTTGCACATAGAACTACATCGAGTCTGAGATGTAGTGAAATGCTCAATTACTAAGTCCACCATTGTGGAAAATGAGGTCACCAAACCAATGCATATACATTATTATTTTTTAGGTTTTGTTTCTTGTTTTGGGGTCTTGCAGGTCTTTCTTCCATCTCAAATTAGTGGCGACATCTAAAGGAGTACAAAGTGAATTTGATACAACACAACAAAGTTTCCAAATCATCTTCCGACCTTGCATAGATCAATTTCAAAGCTTTTACAAGATCAGTGCACCTAGATTTTAGACCAGAATGTCACAGTGCCCCAGTCCTCCTCTAGGTGCTCTAGTCCAGCTAGATCCTCTAGATCCACCATTTTTGGGACTTTGGCACAATAACTCCTACTACGTATTTTCCAGTCTTTACTGTGACACTGTTATGTGAGCATCTGTCATTCAATTGAGTTCTTTTCTCTTCCTTCTTGCATATTAGGGTTAACATTTCCTTTTGCATAGTTTTTAGCTTGCTTGCATACTTATTTACTACATTTATTTACTTTATTTACAGCTATTCATAGCTTAGATTAACTATCCCCTTACTACATAGTTAGTCCATTTTTAGTTAATCACATTGTAGGTCTTGTTGTTGAACTAGTGCATGAAAAATGAGATGATTTGATGATGTATGGAGTAGTGAAGGTTGGTATAAGCATGTGAAATGAATTATGACATTTTATACCAGGTGTGTAAGGTCTACAAGGCTATAAATCAGATTTATAAAGTAGTTTTAAGGTCTTTAGGAAGTAATTCAATAAATAAAAGGTGAGAATGCATGACAAAACTATGGTGCTTGGAGTGGTTCGTAGGTTGCTTATTAAGAATGGTCATTGGAAATCATGGAGAATATAACTATAGAGGCATGGGAAAATTTATAAGATAAGGTTGTGAAGATAAAGCAAGAAAACTTGTTTTGGCTCTAATGAGCTCTAGGAACATTGTTTTCCGACTCGAGGTCATATCTGGAATGCTCTTTTTCTCGTAAAATATTTTCATGGGGTCCTAAGATTTTCACCATAGTTGAGGCATGGAACTAAGAAAGTTTTACACTTGAAATGAGGTTAAATGACATCCTAATCTTTATGAACAATTGCTTAAAAGGAAAGTTTGTGTAAACCCTCCCCAAATGCCCTAGTTTTAGAGAGATAGGAAATATTTGATTTATATGGGCATAAAATGGATTGGGAAATCTAGTTTGATGATTCATGGATGTAGATGATCATGCTATCCATTTTAACCTCCTTGGTGAAATGAATAACTACAAAAGCTTGGACTTGGGTAGTGACAAGGCCTTCAAGGATAAATATGGAGTTCCGGTAGAATTTTATGTTTCGTGAACATTTGTAGTGTTTCAGGAAGATTTAGGATCAAAGGAGACATTATTTCCTCTTCTAGGTTTCAAGAGGTATGAGGCTTTTCTAGGGTGAGAAGGATGGCTCCGAGGCCCACATCAAGTTTAAAAACTACAAAAATAGAAAAATGGTCCTATAGCATCTCTCTCCATTCTACTTGTTCCATGGTCTTAGAAAAGGTCTAAAAATTCTTAAAATTTAGAAGAAATTGGAAAATTTCATGAGGAATGGCTAAGGATTGAAACAATAGCTTGCAGAGAGATGTCTAGCATGTTGATAATAGCTTAGTGATCTAGGCTGGGATAGATGGCGGTCAATTTGCAGGATGGATCCTTGGTGGGTCTTAAATGCAGCTCGATTGATCTCGAGTAAAAGGAGGTTGGATGCAACATAGTTAGCTCACCAAGCCCAAAATTTGATCAAAATAATCCATGTGAAGGTGGGCGTGGGGTGAATTTTGGGCCCAAAGGGCTAGGGTGGAACCAGGTTGGAGTGCCCGCATCGGGTGAGTCATTGTAGTGCATACATAGGATGAATCTGCTTTTATTTTTAGTGCGGCTAGGCATTCATGCCCATCTAGAAGAATTAAAACTAGGTGGTGGAGATATGATTTCCCCATAAGGGGGAAGAGACCAAAAATTAAATGGGAGAAATATGGAAAGCTTGGTGAGCTCTCTAGCTTGTCGAGTTGGAGATAGTGTTGGTGGGAGTAATGTAATGTGTGAGGATTTGTGGATGGAGGAAATGAAGCCCCAAGAAACTTGGGACAAGAGGCCGAGTCACACCCGATGCAGATACAAGTGGGTTTACGGGACAAATATTCCCATGAAAAATTTTTCCCCACCGAGGTAGGATTTCCATTGTGTGAGGGGTGAGATGGAATTGGGTAGCCCACCATGCAAAAATGACTTGGTCGTTTGTCGACATAGAGCCGAGAAGGGAAGCCTACCAAGTTTGGGAAGCATGATGTAGAAGAGGTGAGGAGAAGAGGTCCTAGGGAGATGATGTGTAAATTTTTAGGAGCTCATGTAGGGAAAACACATATCCATATTAGCGATCCAAATGGCAAGTTAGCTCGAGCGAGTCCATATTAGTACCTAGTCAAAGATACCAACCCCCATAATCTGTGAAATTAAACACTATGGACCCACCAAGTTTTAAAATTATTTCCCAAGAATATGTAAACATAAATTTAATGATAAAGGGGTGAAAATTAATAATCATTATTTTCAACAACCATTTTAATGCTCAATCCTGAACAAAGGTGAACAAGCTTGGAAATGGATAAAGAGTAGCTTGTATTCAAGTGGCCATAAATTTCTCATTTCGAATCCAAATTGGACAAACTTAGAATCGTTGGAATCGTGATTCCATCCTCTACACTTAGAAATCAAGAAATCAAAATTTTTGTGGAGTTAGGGGTGAAAAATGTAGAAAACGATCCCAGTTCCAAATTACCACTTCCTAGTGGTTGAAATTGCATTAAATGAAGCATAGGTAGCCATGTTCTTCTCCAAAGAAGTTACAAGATAGCAAGGGATGGATTTTTCAGGTTTTCCATCATGTTTTGCAGCCATTTATTATACTTTTCAAGTGGGTGAAAAGGGTATTTCAGGAATTTCATCTCTCTCTCCTCCTCTCATCTCTATAAAAATGTAGGGAACCTCTCATCTGAAAGGGGGGATTCTCATTTGAGTGAAACTCTATCAAATTAATTTGAGAACACAAATGTTAAATAGGTGTCAATTTTGGACTTATTGCATGATGATCTTGGCCTTTCTTTTGCATTGTAATGAACTATGTAAATCAATGAAATAATAAACTTGAGTATTTTGGATGTTCTTCTTTCCTAGCTTGTGTTTTTTACATTATCTTGCCTCTTAATTTCAGTTGCAGATGTATTGTGTCTATTTTACTCATCTTTCAGGGTCTATGCTTGTTTTTATTTCATGAAAATTATGGTTTAAATGTTGTTTTCATACTGTGGTGATTATTTCCATCCTCTCTACCCTTCATTCTCTTCCATTTTCACTCATTAGAGAGACTCCCAACACCCTTCTCTTGGTGCTATAGCACCATTAGTGTAGGATTTCTTTATTTTCATGCTCTCTCCCTCTCCTTGGTCCCTTGGAAATTATAGATTAGGAGTAGTTAACAACATTTCCTTCATTAGTAGTAGTTTTAGCATTAGATTAGGAAAAGGTGGTAACCAAATGCCTTGTCTGAGGTCCATCTCAAGTAGCGGGTCCCACAACTTGAGAGATGGTCCAATGTTACTCAATTACACTGGTAGCTCATGCACACACACATGAAAAATTAGAGGGTGTTGTAATTTGGTGATAATATTTCGCATGGCCATGATACTAGAAGTTAATATTTATATCTTTATAAAGATTGGATGTGTGTCTTGGTGAATCTCCACCTTTGGATGATTTTTAACGACACATCTGATGACTCCTATGCTCATATTTCAAATGGTTTCAGTAGCACAAGTGTCTCTAATTCATGATAAGGATTCATACCAAATCAAGAAAAAGGAAGAAGTAATATTTTAGTATTTGCACCTATCTCTAGGCAAAGGAAGAAGAGTTCGAGAGATCTCCATCTCTACCAAAAATAACCTTGTCAACTTATCCACTTGGTAGGCCATTTATACAATAAAATAGAGTTCTTATACCAATCAAAATGGCTCAACACCCACTTCCAAACTCATTTGTTAACTTAAAAGTAGTAGTCCACTAAACCTCGGTGCCCAAAATCCTATCCTAGTGGCTACATTGAAGAACATACCCTACTTCACTAGGTAAAATCACACAACCCCCCATTGATCATATTCAAGAAATTACAAATATCTGTGTCATAGATGAAATTTTTGAGATGGATATGGCAGTGAAACTTTTAGCTTCTTCTTTTAAAGGAAAATATTTGTAGTGGTTCAAAAGCTTGAGAGCGGGATCAATTTTACATAGCTCTATGTGAATAGTTCGGGGTAAGGGAAGAAAATATATATCTATTAAAACAATTTACCACAATCAAGAGAGCACCAAATGAAAAAATGGCAGACTTCAATTTCAGATTCCAAAGGACATGGGATAGGATTCCAATTTCCATAAGACCAATTGCTGAAGGTGCATTCCTCTATTTCCTTAAAGCTCTTAATTCTGACATAGCTATGATGATATAATCAATGGGAGGAAAACATTTTCGTGGATCCTAAAACAAATCTCATAACAGATAACCATATGCAACTATAAAATGACTCAGGTGAATTACCAATCTCTCATTGTTTGTCTCTTATCTCTCATGTTTGTCTTTAAGTATTGAATACTTTTATGTATACTACGTATACTTGGTTTTCTTACCCTAATCTGGGTACTGAGTGACCTGTTTAAAGAACCTATCTGAATATTTGTTACCAATATTCATCTAAATCACGTTCCTTAAACTAGGTGACATAGGACAACATAACCAACAGTTTGTGATACTTTGGCCAAAGATTTCCAACATACTATTCATGTTACTATTCCTAGATGACATATTTGTCAAATCGGAATACGTCCTTCACCTCACTCTTTTATTATCTAGAATGGTCTTCACTAACTTCTGTCAGTCCACTTGCCCAAGGTTTGACCCTAACCCAGGTTAGCGACATAATTTGTTATAGGGAGACACTCACGATGACTTAGGGTATATGGGCATACTCATCCGACCTAAGTCGATCGAATGTGCCTAGGTACCCTGAGTCATAGAAAGCTACTTCCTATTCCAATTCATACTTACTAGCTTGACCTAGAGAGAAACTAAGTTCAAGTCTAGATGTGTGTAGATCTAGATGAACTAATGTGGAAGGGTGTTGCAACATGTCAACTGCAACATTGTATCCTCGTGAAGACCTTAGTCTTCACGAAGGTATAGTTCTACGTAGTTGGCATGTGCCAACATCCAACATAACTACTTCATCACGATGTACATACCCCTAGGAGGTCATTAACATTTAATTAATTTTGGATTAAGATTCAAATTATGGAAACCTTTCAAACCCTAAATCCAACACCCCTTAAGTTCTTCATCCATATTTGATTTAATTAATATTAAAGAACTTCATTAACTCATGATTGCTTTTATGTTTGTTAACTTTGACTTGCCAAGAAATTATCCAAAAATAACAACATACATCATAAGTAAGGTTAAATTAATGTAACTCAACTGTTCAAATAAGGTGTAACAACCACACAGGTTCAACTAGAGTAGACTTCATAGAAAATGAAGTCTAATGATTAACGATCATAAACACCATTCTTTTACTTTACATTCTTTTGAGAGAGGAAGAGTCTTCCTCTCTACATGGTTATGTGTTAGGGTTTATCATACCCTTTATATCTTTCACACTTTCTATAGTTTAATTGTATATTCAATATACATCCCATTATCATAATATATTATTTAGATAAAGAACGTCATCTTATGCAACTTAATAAGTTTCTTTCAAAGTAGAGAGATTGAACTATTTCTCTTCATCCAACTTATCAAATGACAACAGAAATAAGAATACAAATAGATATGCCAAATATCAACAAGATAGTATTCCAACTTCCTTCATAAAATGTACAAGAGAAATTACACAACAATTCAAAGTAAACCTCCAACCTTTTCAATTCATCATGATAAAATACACAATTTACAAGACTATGCATCTCGACAAACTACATGTCAATCAGTACTAAGATCATTAAAGAATACAACTTTTCCTTTTCAATACATCTCAAGAATGAATCGAGTTCTCTTTAAAAGAGCCAGACTTTAAATCAGCCAATACATCATAAAATTTATTGCCTTCTTTTATCACTTACAAAGTCCATCTACAAAAATTGCTAGCATGGGTCAGTTCATTGAACTGAGCATGATAAGCACTAAGCATTAAAATGAAGTGCATTCCACTAATTGTTCCATTAAAACAACTCTTCTTTAATGAAACAATTAATGTAATCATTCAAATAAAACATAAGTAATAACAACCATAAAAGAAGCACAATTAACAATCTGAATTCACTTTTAAGAAAAGATCATAATATAATCAAAAACTACTGCCTTATATCAGATAAGTATTGTCCCAAACAATTACTTATTTATATCAAATAACAGCTCCTAACATTAAATTATTTCATAATTCTTTCTGAATTTGAAATATAAATTTAACTTCAATATATATAAAAAAAAAGAGTTACTTTCAGAATCAAAGACCTTCTTGTCATCTTTACCAAGTTTCCAAAAAACATGTGAAGACAAGTTCATTTCAGCATCGTTACATTTTTAAGATGAGTCAACCAACAACTTAAATAAATAAGAGATTCACAATTCAGATGTGACAACCTAATTCTCGGTCAAATAAATATAACCTAGGTTCTTAGATTAGGCCTCTTATTAACAATGGAAAAGTACTTCCCAGCAACAATGTTTCATTTCAATTAACTGAAACAATTATTATTTCCTTAAATATAATTTAAGTAGAGAAGTAATTAGTAACAACTACTAATCAATTACTTAATAAAAATAATACAAATGATTCAATTAAACCTATGACAGGTTTTATATAAAGAAAGGAGAATGAGATGAAGAGTAAACAGTTTACAATTTCCTTTATCATTCGGTTAAACCGAATTCTCATATGCATCTTCAAAAAGAAGAGTCTACATCCTACCCATCAAAAATTTATTAACTTACTTAACCCTTAATGAATCTTTCTATATCATTGAAGATTTCAGTCATTGATTCAAACCATTTGTTCCATCAAAATAAAGTAAGACTATAAAAAGATCACCCCTTAATCATGACCAAACAGAGAAGGAAGAAATCATCCGTTGAGTGCACAAAAAGAGTCCATCTAAAAAATTTCATAATGATGCATGACTCAACCATTGAAAAATAATCAATCAAGAAATGGTTAAGTTTTCCTTTCTACAGACAGGCTCAGTTGAACACTGTCATGAATCGACAAGACATTCGATTCCACACAAATAAACAGAGATCAATAAAGCTTATAAACTAGAATGGTTTGGTTGGTTCCATATACAAAAGTAACAATCCAAAAGTTGATTATACATTCAACGATTCCCATGAATGTACCACAATCAGCTCATAACATGTTAGTTAACAAACTACAAGGAAGTTTCCAACTCTGGCGAGTAAGTTTTCATCACCTCACCCAAGCCCAAAAAGGACAGAAAATCAAACTTAAGAAAGTTCAAACAGACCTAAGAAGATAATCACCATAATGACTTGGAGAAGGCCAACTACCAGAGTATTTCAAACATCAAAAAAAACTTCAACCAAAGACAACCATCTCATCTTCTAGATTTCAATAAACCAGTAATCACCTTACAGAGTTTCGGAGAAGAGAATTCCAGTAACAAACAACCAAAGTATAAGACAACTTTCATTCTTATCTCCTCACGAGCTCAACTATAATAGTAATTCCAAATAACAAAACTTACCCAACTCCCATCGAATTATGATTCAAGAAAGGAGATTTAAACAGTATAAAATAAGAACAAGATATTTCTTCTAAGATCTTATACAAGTTGAAGTACATAACACAAAAAATTCCATAAACCTCAAACACCCATTAACCCTTTTTTTTTAAGTGAGTTCAGTTTCTTCTTGAAGGGCATAATATACAAATACAGTCCCAAAAAGGAGTATTAAAACTTCACAAAACAAGATACAATTTAAAAGGGTATTCTTCTACCTTTCAAAAACAATCCAAGACAATTCAATATAAGCATGCAAGTTTACCAATATAGATACAAACAAGATGTCCATTCCTCACTTTCATGCAAGTTCATGTGTTCATATAATGAGATGAAACATATACCCATACAGATCGCAAAAGGAGTAATACAACTTTAAAACTCAAAGATGCATCAGAGAAGAGTATCCATTTACTTTTCTACCTTCAAAAGAGATTTCTAGTTCAAGCTCAAGACAAAAACTACTTACTCAAACTCTTTTTGAGAAGAGAAAGTCTAGAGTATATATTCCAATCAAAACACTAAAGTCTCGATAGTTGTAAATGCATTTCACCATTTTAACTCACTCAGAGAAAACACCCAAAAACAACATTATCATGCAAGGGTTCCAAAACCAAAAGCACAAAGATTCTTTCAACAAGAAAGAAAATAACTAGAACAAAAATAGAAACCCATTTATCTCATGAGAGCAGAGTCATTTTAATGAAACATTTAGAGAAAAGAAGAAATCTTAATGGATAGAGCCTATCATGCCTGATAGTGCTTTTTACCGATTCAAAGAAGACTTCCAGCCGAGCTTCCAACACTTCTTCTTCTCCAAGAAAGATCAAGATCAACAAAAAAATCTCTTTCCCCAATGCCTCATATACTTTCCTTGAATCGAAAATAGACCAAGGAAATCAAAAATAGCCATAAACTAAAAATAGAACTACTGGTTTAAAGAACTAGATAGCTCCATGCAGAGAAAAAATCAGAGAGCATGAATGACCAAACAACCTCCAAAAATCCACCCACATGGTTTCTAGGTGGTTTTCTCACCAAAAATGAGGCTCATTAATGCCATTAACTCTCAAATTCCCACCTATCTCTCTTCGCCACCACCATCCAAAATTGGTGAGACCCAATTCAACTTCTACATGCATCACTAAACCTTAGTGATGTCTCCACGTAGACTCCCACCAAATTTCATGCTTCTGCCTAAACTGGTAGTATGTTTTCCAATTAATTCAAAAAAATCAAATCACATTAATAGCTTAGGAACCATCACCAAGCTTACCACTTTCCATATGACCCTTAGGTCCCCTTTCCACATTTCATTAGTTTAGGGTAGATTCCATTAGCTTAGGATATGACCATAGGATAGTTTAGAAGTATTTACCTTAGGTTTAGAAACATTTCAATAGGTAAATTTCCATCTTAGGTTAGGTCATAGCTCATAGCCATTTAGTATTAGGTATAGGTTAGAAATAAGCCTAGCATCACCTTAGGTTATTTCCCCACACCCCAATTTAGAACATGCAACCTAGGTTAGGATGTTATCCCAAATGAAATAGGCATAGATAAAAGATAGGTACATTTACCTTAGTTTAGAATCCCATTAGGATAGATCTCATAGGCCTAGGACTTAGTTTTTATTTTTCCTCCATAGTCCTGAAGCAGGCCTCATACCACTTGATGACATTAGCATCCTAAAGAGATCAATCAAGAAGATCCGAGCACATAACATACAAATGGAATGTAGGCACGATCTTACAAGAAAATAAAAGAATTTGTAAACATACAAGAGTTCAGTCCATTATGTCCTCCAACCTCTGAATGTCAGTTTACCATTCAGATCAGGTAAGAAGATTTAAAACATACCTTGGATCAATGGAATTGATCCAAGGATTTGTTAATAAAAAGAGATAAGTTTGCAAACTTCATTTCCAAATTACAACTTATCTATCAGAAGTAAAAATGGATTCTTTGCAAGCAATATCATTTCAGCCCAATGAATCCAAGAGCAAAAATGACTCATCCATGGCAAGCATGATTTCCAAAAATCAAAGGAACACTCCTTATCCAGAAAAATCACATGTCAATGCTTGCATGCAAAAAGAGGAAAGATAACAGTTTGTCAAAGATGTTACATGCTTCCCTCCTAAAAGAATCATCATCCCGATGATTATCTCCTTAAAACAATTTACATCAAGGACAATCATTTTTATTAACTTTCTTTTCATATGTTCAAAACATAACAAAATTTTAAAATTCCCAAAACAATCAACATTTACTTAGCTATTTATTTTAAACAATGAAATATCTACCCAAAATTGGTAGGTTTATTGTCATAAAAGAATTAAATCACAAATTATATCAGTCAACAAAATCAATTCTTGTTCAAATAAGTATGGAAAAGTAGTTTTCATATCTTCCATATTTTCCCATGTTGCACTTTCTTCATTAAACTGGTCCCACTGGACCTTACATTGACTTATTTCATGATTTCTTAAGTGCAACTGGTGAGTTTCTAGCACTCACAAGGGTTTAACCATGATTATTCTTGGGTCTTGGACCTGCAAGGAATTCCAATTTAACACATGTGATAAATCTGAAACGTATTTCTTAAGCAAATAAATATGGAAAACATCATGCATTCATGACAAAGTAGGAGGTAATGCTAAATGATAAGCTACAGGGTTGATTACTTCAACTATTTCAAAAGGTCCCACAAAATGTGGTGATAACTTGGCAGCCTTGCCAAAAGTTATAGAACTCTTTTTCGGTTTAACTCAAGAAAGACCTTCTCACCGAGTTCAAATTTCCTATCAACCCACTTCAAGTCAACATAACTCTTTTGCCTATCTGCTGCTTCTTTCAAGCATTCACGAATCATTTTAACTTGTTGTTCCATTTCGTAAGGATTTCAGGTCCAATTACCTCTCTATCCTCAATGTTGTCCCAACTAACAGGGGTTCTACATTTTCTTCCATATAATGCTTCAAAAGGTGCCATCTTAAGAGAGGCATGATATGTGTTATTATATGCAAAATTCAACTAATGGAAGGTACTCTTCCCATTTATACTATTGATCCATACAATACATCCATAACATATCCTCTAAAACTTGATTAACTCTTTCAGTCTGTCCATCCATTTCTAGATGATACGTAGAACTGAAATTCAACTTAGTTCCTAGAGTTGCATTAAGGGTTTTCCAAAACCTTGAAGTCATTCTAGGATCTCTATCAGATATGATTAATTCAGGTACTCCATGTAATCTAAAATCTCATGTACAAACCTTTTTGCCAAAATAAGAGAATCATCCTTAAGATTACCAACAATAAAGTGAGCTACTTTTGTTAGTTTATCCACAACAACCAAAATAACATCATGTTTATTTCTTGACATAGGCAACCCTTGTACAAAATCCATGCTTATTACTTTCCATTTGTATTGTGGTATGTTGTGAGGATACAATAAACCAGGCTGGATGCATATGTTCAACTTTAACATGTTGACATTCCAGCAATGTGTCACAAAATCAATAACGTCCTTTTTCATCCCTTTCCAGAAATATTGTTGTTTTATATCAGCAAACATCTTTGTAATACTAGGGTGTCCAGAGAAAGGTGAATTGTGAAATTCTACTAACAATTTCTTTCTTAAATCATTTAGCGAAGGTATGTATACTCTATTTTCAAATCGTAAGATTCCTTCATTGTCAAAGTGAAAACCTTTATATCTCACATCATTTGGATCTGTAGCAAGTGTTGTTTTTACTTGCTGAAAATAAGAATCAAATTCCATAACACTTTTTACTTCATCCTTAAACTGAGTTCTTAATGTTATAAGAGCATAAATGTGCTTCCTACGACTTAGAGCATCAACTACTCTATTTTCCTTTCCTTTAATGTAATTTATGTCAAAATCATATTGAGACAAAAACTCTAACCATCTTCATTGTCTTGCATTCAAGATTTGGCTGAGTGAAAATATACTTCAGCCCAAGATGATCAGTTTTTAATTCAAAAGGTTTACCAAGCAGATAATGCCTCCAAACTTGAAGTGCATGAACAATGGCAACAAGCTCTAAATCATGTGGAGCATAATTCAACTCATGTAACTTTAGTTTTCTACTTTCGTAAGCTATGACATGATCATTTTGTAACAAAATACCTCCAAGACCTTCCCGATGCATCCGTTACAATAATAAAGTCTCCATTAGGGTCTGGTACAGCTAAAATAGGTGTTGAAGTTAACTTGATCCTTCAAAGTTTCTGAATGCAGATTCACATTTCTCATTCCAAACAAACTTCTTATCCTTTTTCTGCAATGAAGTTATTGGTGCAACAACTTTGGAAAAATCTTTTACAAATTTTCTATAGTAACCAACAAGACCCATGAAGCTTCTAACTTCATGTACATTCTTTGGTGTAGGCCACTCAGTTATAGCTACAATTTTAGAAGGATCTACAACAATTCCATTCTTACTTATAACATGACCCAAATAGTGCACTTTTGTGTCATAGAAAGAACATTTAGATAGCTTACCATATAACCATCTCTTTCTCAAAATTTCCAAAACTATCTTCAAATGCTCATGGTGTTCCTCAATACTTTTAGAATATATGAGAATGTCATCCAAGAATACAAGCACAAATTTGTCCAAGTATTCTTGAAAAATATTGTTCATTAAATTCATAAAAGTTGCAGGTGCATTTGTTAATCCAAAGGGTAAAACGGTGAACTCATAATGTCCATACCTTGTTCTAAAAGTTGTTTTATGAATGTCCTCATCCTTAATCCATAATTGATGATATCCAGATCAAAGATCTATCTTAGAATATACCGATGCTCCACACATCTAATCAAATAGATCATCAATTCTAGGGAGTGGATATCTATTCTTGATTGTTGCTTTGTTTAACATTCTGTAATCAATGCACAATCTAAGTGTTCCATCCTTCTTTTTCACAAAGATTACCAGTGCTCCCCAAGGTGAAACACTCAGTCTAATCAAACCTTTAGACAAAAGTTCTTGCAATTGCCTTAAGCTCTACCAATTCAATAGTAGTCATTCGGTATGGTGCCTTAGAAATAGGCTCGGTTCTAGGCTTGATTTCAATTGTGAAATCAAATTCTCTTTTGGGTGGAAGACCTGGTAACTCTTCCGAAACACATCACTGTAGTTTCATAACAATGGATATCGTTCCATGAAATCATTGTTTTCCTCAAGCGGATTCTAAAATTTTACTACATATAAGGTACAACCTTTATTTTGGCCTTTTTAAGTTGCATAGCTGACAGTTTCCTAACTGAAATCTCACGTTTTACACCCTGAATCTCTATTATTTTTTAGGTCATCTAAACAACTAATATGTTTTTCAAAATAGTCCACTTTTTCTTTATGCTCAGCTAACCAATTAACACCTATGATTACATCATAAGACCCCAAAGGAGCAACATAAAGATCAACTTCGGTGGAAAAACTAGGTAAGTCAAGGACTACCCCAAAAAGACACATACTAATTGTATGAACAACATTGTTTCCATAATGTACAATCCATGTTTTATCCATTTTTCCATCTTTTATTTTTAGTTTTGATGCTAATTTACTAGAAATAAAACATTTTGTAGCTCTGTATCAAAAAAATAATAGTTACAGTATGCCAAATAACTTACCCGAACTTCTATGGGCATGACTTGTTTTTCAACTTGTTTGTCGCTACTGCAACATGTATCTTGTGTTGTTGATTACGATCATCCTTTTTCAAAGGACATTGGTTTGCGTAATGATCCTTTCCATAGTTATAACAACCTCCTACAGGTCCCTTTTTAGGCTCATATTTATTTCCAGCCTTAAAGTTATCATTCTGACCTCCATAGGACTTCTATCCGTTATTATTATTCTTGACAAAGTTGTTTCATGGATTTCAACAGACTTATTTGTTGTTGTTTTCTTATTATTATCAGCTGAAAACTTACTTTTCATACCAAAATTCTTCCATGGTCCTTTCTTAGGTGCAAGAGATGATGAAGAGGAGTTGGGAACTTTCTTCCTCACTTCCTCCTTATGAGCAGAAATTGCCTTTAATTTTTGTTCCTGCCTTATGGATTTTTCAACAACCCCTTCCATAGTGGTTGGGCTGTGAACATCCACCTCTCCTCCTATAATGGGATTCAATCCCATGATGAATTTCATGTATCTTGAACTTCTCATCAGTTTGATACTTGAGGTACATACTTAAGGAGTTTAGTAAACCACTCCCAATACTTAGTTACAGTTAGCTTTCCTTGCGCTAAGTTATGAAATTCAGTCATTTTTATGATCATAATAAAGTTGTGGCAGCCAATGTTGCCTAAAGTAACCTTTAAATTGATCCCAAGTGATATTAGTTTCATCAATATTCAACTCATCCTTACAGTTATCCCACCATGAAGATGCTTCATGGGAAAGCTGATATGCTCCCCAGATTTCCTTTGTTTCTTCCGAGAAGTTCCTTATTGCAAAGTACTTCTCCATTTCACTGAGCCAATTCTCAGCTCCATCTCCTAATGTGGTGCCATCAAATTTAGGTGGACTTATCCTTTTTATATCATTAGTGAGTTCAGTTGCTTCCAGCCTAGCCTTTTTGTTTTCTAGTTGATCAGGCATGTTCACATTGTTATTATCAACACCCAAATTGGCATTGTCCTCGGAGGTGGCTGATTATTATTACCAACATCTTCTTCCTCCTCATTTCCCATTACTTGTTGTTCAAGTACAGCCAAATGATCTCTTGTGTCCAACAGGGCAGTAAGGATCTCATCGAGTTTTTTGGGTAGTTGTTGCTCCTTCTTCGGTGGAGGATTATTTGCAACATTTCCTCTTGTTCTAACCATTTTTTGTTAACAAGAAAATTTAAGTTTTATCAGATTATGGACACAATAGGTCCAAGAGCTACAACCTTCAGCTTTGATACCAAGATGTAACATTCCCATTTTAAGACTTTAGAAACAAGGGAAAAAAATTTTTTACACAATGTTCTCTGTTCTAAATAAAACATAATTTAGAACACACATTCCATGCCAATCAATCTCATAATAGATAACCATATGCAGTTGTAAATGACTCGGTGAATTACCGATCTCTCATTGCATGACTCGGTCTCTAACCGATCTCTCATGTTTGTCTTTAAGTATTGAATACTTTTATGTATACTACGTATACTTGGTTTTCTTACCCTAATTTGGTACTTGAGTGACCTATTTAAAGAACCTATCTGAATATTTGTTACCAATATTCATCTGAAATCATGTTCCTTAAACTAGGTGACATAGGACAATGCAACCAACCAGTAGTTTGTGATACTTTGGCCAAAGATTTCCAACATATTGTTCATGTTACTATTCCTAGATGACATATTCATCAAATCGAATACGTCCTTCACCTCACTCTTTTGTTATCTAGAATGGTCTTCACTTGACTTTTGTCAGTCCACTTGCCCAAGGTTTGACCCTAACCTAGGTTAGTGACATAATTTGTTATAGGGAGATGCTCATGATGACTTAGGGTATATGGGCATACTCATCCGACCTAAGTCGATCGAATGTGCCTAGGTACCCTGAGTCATAGAAAGCTACTTCCTATTCCAATTCATACTGCTAGCTTGGCCTAGAGAGAAACTAAGTTCAAGTCCAGATGTGTGTAGATCTAGATGAACTAATGTGGAAGGGTGTTGCAACATGTCAACTGCAACATTGTATCCTCATGAAGACCTTAGTCTTCACGAAGGTATAGTTCTACAGTTGGCATGTGCCAACATCCATCATAGAACTACTTCATCATGATGTACATACCCCTAGGAGGTCATTAACACTTAATTAATTTTGGATTAAGATTCAAATTACGAAAACCTTTCCAAACCCTAAATCCAACACCCCTTAAGTTCTTCATCCATATTTGATTTAATTAATATTAAAGAACTTCATTAACTCATGATTGCTTTTATGTTTTTATCTTTGACTTGTTGAGCAATTATCCAAAAATAGAACAACATACATCGTAAGGTTAAATTAATGTAACTCAACTATTCAAATAAGGTGTAGCAACCACACAGTTCAACTAGAGCAGACTTCATAGAAAATGAAGTCTAAATGATTAATGATCATAAAACACCATTCTTTTACTTTACATTCTTTTGAGAGAGGAAGAGTCTTCCTCTCTACATGGTTATGTGTTAGGGTTTATCATACCCTTTATATCTTTCACACTTTCTATAGTTTAATTGTATATTCAATATACATCCCATTATCATAATATATTATTTAGATAAAGAACGTCATCTTATGTAACTTAATAAGTTGCTTTCAAGTAAGAGAGAGATTGAACTATTTCTCTTCATCCAACTTATCAAATGACAACAAAATAAGAATACAAAAAATATGCCAAATATCAACAAGATAGTATTCCAACTTCCTTCATAAAATGTACAAGAGAAATTACACAACAATTTGAAGTAAACCTCCAACCTTTTCAATTCATCATGATAAAATACACAATTTACAAGACTATGCATCTCAGAAAAACTACATGTCAATCAATACTAAGATCATTAAAGAATACAACTTTTCCTTTTCAATACATCTCAAGAATGAATTGAGTTCTCTTTAAAAGAGCCAACTTTAAATCAGCCAATACATCATAAAATTTATTGCCTTCTTTTATCACTTACAAAGTCCATCTGCAAAAATTGCTAGCATGGGTCAGTTCATTGAACTGAGCATGATAAGCACTAAGCATTAAAACAAAGTGCATTCCACTAATTGTTCCATTAAAACAACTCTTCTTTAATGAAACAATTAATGTAATCATTCAAATAAAACATAAGTAATAACAACCATAAAAGAAGCACAATTAACAATCTGAATTCACTTTTAAGAAAAGATCATAATATAATCAACAAACTACTACCTTATATCAGATAAGTATTGTCCCAAACAATTACTTATTTATATCAAATAACAACTCCTAACATTAAATTATTTCATAATTCTTTTTGAATTTGAAATATAAATTTAACTTCAATATATAAACAAAAAGAGTTACTTTCAGAATCAAAGACCTTCTTGTCATCTTTACCAAGTTTCTAGAAAACATGTGAAGACAAGTTCATTTCAACATCGTTACATTTTTAAGATGAGTCAACCAACAACTTAAATAAATAAGAGATTCACAATTCAGATGTGACATCCTAATTCTCGATCAAATAAATATAACCTAGGTTCTTAGATTAGGCCTCTTATTAACAATGGAAAAGTACTTCCCAACAATAATGTTTCATTTCAATTAACTGAAACAATTATTATTTCCTTAAATATAATTTAAGTAGAGAAGTAATTAATAACAACTACTAATCAATTACTTAATAAAAGTAATACAAATGATTCAATTAAACCTATGATAGGTTTTATATAAAGAAAGGAGAACAGATGAAGAGTAAATAGTTTACAATTTCCTTTATCATTCGGTTAAACCAAATTCTCATATGCATCTTCAGAAAAGAAGAGTCTACATCCTACCCATCAAATAGTTATTAACTTACTTGCAACCTTAATGAATCTTTCTATTATCATTGAAGATTTCAGTCATTGATTTGAAACCATTTGTTCCATCAAAATAAAGTAAGACTATAAAAATATCACCCCTTAATCATGACCAAACAGAGAAGGAAGAAATCATCCATTGAGTGCACAAAGAAGAGTCCATCTAAAAAAAATTTCATAATGATGCATGACTCAGCCATTGAAAAATAATCAGTCAAGAAATGGTTAAGTTTTCCTTTCTACAGGATAGGCTCAACTAAACACTATCGTGAATCGACAAGACATTCAATTCCACACAAATAAACAGATCAATAAAGCTTATAAACTGGAATGGTTTGGTTGGTTCCATATACAAAAGTAATAGTCCAAAATTTGATTATACATTCAACGATTCCCATGAACGTACCACAATCAGCTCATAACATGTTAGTTAACAAACTACAAGGAAGTTTCCAACTCTGGTGAGTAAGTTTTCATCACCTCACCCAAGCCCAAAAAGGACAAAAAATCAAACTTAAGAAAGTCAAACAGACCTAAGAAGATAATCACCATAATGACTTGGAGAAGGCCGACTACTAGAGTATTTCAAACAAAAAAAACTTCAACCAAAGACAACCATCTCATCTTCTAGATTTCAATAAACCAATAATCACCTTACAGAGTTTCAGAGAAGAGAATTCTAGTAATAAACAACCAAAGTATAAGACAACTTTCATTCTTATCTCCTCACGAGTTCAATCTGAACAATAATTCCAAATAACAAAACTTACCCAACTCCCATCGAATTATGATTCAAGTAGTGGAGATTTAAACAATATAAAATAAGAACAAGATATTTCTTCTAAGATCTTATACAAGTTGAAGTACAAAACACAAACAATTCCATAAACCTCAAACACCCATTAACCTTTTTTTCAAACGAGTTTGAATTTCATACTGAAGGGCATAGTATACAAATACAGTCCCGAAAAAGTATATAAAACTTAACAAAACAAGATACAGTTTAAAAGGGTATTCTTCTACCTTTCAAAAAAATCCAAGACAATCAGTATAAGCATGCAAGTTTACTAGTATATATAATACAAACAAGATGTCCATTCCTCACTTTCACGCAAGTTTGTGTTCATACAATGAGATGAAACATATACCCATACAGATCACAGAAGGAGTAATACAACTTTAAAACTCAAAGATGCATCAGAAGAAGAGTATCCATTTACTTTCTTCTTTAAAAGAGATTTCCAGTTTGAAGCTCAAGACAAAAACTACTTACTCAAACTCTTTTTCGAGAAGACAGTCTAGAGTATATATTCCAATCAAAACACTAAAGTCTCGATAGTTGTAAATGCATTTCACCATTTTAACTCACTCAAAGAGAAACACCCAAAAACAACATTATCATGCAAGGGTTCCAAAACCAAAAGCACAGAGATTCTTTTAACAAGAAAGCAAATAACTAAAACAAAAATAAGAAACCCATTTATCTCATGAGAGCAGAGTCATTTTAATGAAACATTTAGAGAAAAGCAAGAAATCTTAATGGATAGAGCCTATCATGCTTGATAGTGCTTCTGCGATTCGAAGAAGACTTCCAGCCAAGCTTCCAACACTTCTTCTTCTCCAAGAAAGATCAACAACCAAAAATCTCTTTCCCCAATGCCTCATATACTTTCCTTGAATCAAAATAGACCAAGGAAATCAAAAATAGCCATAAACTGAAAATAGAACTATTGGTTCAAGAACCAGATAGCTCCATGTAGAGAAAAATCGAGAGAGCATGAATGACCAAACAACCTCCAACAAATCCACCCATATGGTTTCCTAGGTGGTTTTCTCACCAAAAATGAGGCTCATTAATGCCATTAACTCTCAAATTCCCACCTATCTCTCTTCGCCACCACCATCCAAAATTGGTGAGACCCAATTCAACTTCTGCATGCATCACTAAACCTTAGTGATGACTCCATGTGACTCCCACCAAATTTCATGCTTCTTCCTAAACTGGCAGTTCATTGTCAATTAATTCAAAAATCAAATCACATTAATAGCTTAGGAACCATCACCAAGCTTACCACTTTCCATATGACCCTTAGGTCCCCTTTCCACATTTCATTAGTTTAGGGTAGATTCCATTAGCTTAGGATATGACCATAGGATAGTTTAGAAGTATTTACCTTAGGTTTAGAAACATTTCAATAGGTAAATTTCCATCTTAGGTTAGGTCATAGCTCATAGCCATTTAGTATTAGGTATAAGTTAGAAATAAGCCTAGCATCACCTTAGGTTATTTCCCACACCCCAATTTAGAACATGCAACCTAGGTTAGGATGTTATCCCAATGAAATAGGCATAGATAAAAGATAGGTACATTTACCTTAGTTTAGAATCCCATTAGGATAGATCTCATAGGCCTAGGACTTAGTTTTTATTTTTTTCTCCATAGTCTGAAGCAGGCCTCATACCACTTGATGACATTAGCATCCTAAAGAGATCAATCAAGAAGATCTCGAGCACATAACATACAATGGAATGCAGACATGATCTTACAAGAAAATAAAAGAATTTGTAAACATACAAGAGTTCATCCATTATGTCCTCCAACCTCTGAATGTCATTTTACCATTCAAATCAGGTAAGAAGATTTAAAACATACCTTGGATCAATGGAATTGATCCAAGGATTTGTTAATAAAAAGAGATAAGTTTGCAAACTTCATTTCCAGATTACAACTTATCTATCGAAGAAAAAATGGATTCTTTGCAAGTAATATCATTTTCTAGACCATTTTAGCCTTACAATCCTAATGATTCCTCTTCATCTAAAACCTTTGTTCCAATTCAAAACAACATGGCACAAGAATATGAATGGTTTTTCCCTTGTGGCCAACCCCATAATCGGAAGTATGCTTCAATTGAATGATAAATTACGCCTTAATGGTGCAAAGTGTTGGTGTTACACAAGAAACAAGTGAAGAAGAAAATCAACAACAAGCAAGCACACAAAGAGGTACATCATAATGATACTTCGTTCGTAAATTTGTAAGCGAAGACTTCTTTGGGATAAACCAAGATCTTTCTCAAGGTGTAGTAGCCAACAAAAGGTCTAAAAGAGAAATATAGAGAAATGGAAGTCATCTAATCCAAATGTTTCTCATCCTTCCACCACACTCCAAGGAGTTAGTAATTCAAATACAACCCCGAATGTACAAAATCATCCCAAACCACCTTCCATACTAGCTCAAGTACTATTCCAAATGCAAGAGAAGGTTATACCAAGTAAAGGGAAGAAAATATATAACCCATCCCCTTTCAACATCATAGACCAAATGAAGAAGACAAATTTGAGCATTTCCATGTGGGAATCCCTAGAAATCTTGGGACAAAGAGATCTATTACAAGAAGCCATGGCCAATTGGTCTGCTTCAAATGAGTCGAACCGGAGAAAGTTATCACCAATGCAACGTGGAAAGAATGAGGTCAAATAGGAATAAAAATGAAACTTCCTCCATTTTATATATCATTGATCATTGGGAACAATCTTGTTCACAACTGCATGATTGACTTGGGAGAGAGCAACTCTATAATTTCTAAGTAAATAAAATATCAATTGGGCCTAAAATATGAATTGGTTTCTAAAGGAGTGGTACAACCGTATGGGATAGTAGTGGGGATAGTTAGAGTAATCAAAGGATTAAGCCTTACACTACATGCATGCCCCAATGTTACGGTTCAACAAGACATATCATTCATTGAATTATCACTACTCTTCACCTTGTTATTCTCAAGAGACTTCATGGATAAAATTAGGGGTACCTATAAACTAGTTGGTTTCACATGATTTTCCGAACAACATATGGAGAAAAAGCTACAAGTAGATCATAGCCAATTGCAAAATACCACATTGAGCCTCATGTACCAAGCTTGATCAATGCCAATTGCACCATATTTGATCAAGGAGACTGACTAGAGGTATAAGAAGTAGACACTAAGATTGGGAATATTCCTGGACCTAACACTAGATGAATGGGATCACAAGAGGCATGCTTATGATCTGTACAAGAAAATGGAGGAAGCTGAGTTAGGAATCTATTATTTACATGAAGAGAATTCACCTCTCCCTAGCATCACCAAATCAGATGATGAAGATGACAATGAAGTCAGATACTATTTTTGATGGCTCAAGGAGTGGAGAAGGTGCCGAGAGGGACCATGATTTTGTTACCACAAGGTAAAAAAATATTACTTAGCTTTTCATTTCCAATTTAGTTGTTCAAACAACATAGTTGAGTATGAAGCATTAATCCACAAGCTTAATTGGAAAAGGAAATGAGGTATTTAGAATTTGCAAGTTTTCAAATATAGTGATCTCATTGTAAATCAGGTTAGAGGACTTAACATTGTTAAAAATGATCTCCTCAAGAGATATAAACATTGGGTATGGGATATCATTGAAGATTTTGAAGCATTTAACATTGATTCCATTCAAAGGAAGAAAAATGAGGTTGTAAAAAAACTTGAAACAATTGGAGCAAAATTTGATGTGGTTGAAAGTATCAAGAAGGACCAAACTTAGTATCATATCAAGGTGGTTGTAAGACCAGCTGTTTTGGACAAAAAAACTAACTGGAAAGTGTTCGAGAGTGATCAAAAGATCATCAATTTTCTTCAAGAAGAAGTTGAATTATTTGTAAAAATTCAAGACAAATTGGAGAAGAATTATGGTGATCATATTTTCCATCTCGAGAACAAACAAATTCCCTAAAGGTCTACTGACTCTTGATTCAATCTTCAATCCTAATGAATAGTTCCAGAAATAGAAAGCCAACATTCAAGTCAAGGGTGAAGATTCACAGTCCATTTCATTTGGTGAAGGAAAGGTGATCCAAATTGGAAAGGTGAGTACTCATCGAGATAAATCTTATTTCATTTAAATTTGTCAAGAATTTTTGGATATATTTTCCTGGAGCTATGAGAATTTGAGAGGATTTGATCCAAAGTTAGCACAATATACCATTTAGTTGGATCCAGAACCCAAGCCTATCAGGAAACATCAAAGGCCACTGAACCTTCATATTGAGCCTCTCATGAGGAAGGAATTAAAAAATCTCATTCAAGCAAGTATTATTTTTCCAATCAAACACTCATCATGGGTGACAAATATGGTGCTAGTGAGGAAAAGAAATAGGGAAATCAGATTGTGTGTGGATTTTCAGGATTTGAATAGAGATTATCTCAAGGACCACTATCCACTTCCTTCCATAGAGAAAATCTTCCAAGTAATAGATGGATCAGAAATGTTCTCACTCTTAGATGGCTATTCAGGCTACAATCAAATCATGGTGAAGGAAGGGGATCAATTCAAAACATCCTTCACAACCAAATTGGGCACATATGCTTATAGGAAGATGTCATTTAGATTTTCCCATGTTGGAGCTACATTTCAAAGTGCCATAGACATGGCGTTCAAGGGGTTGATTAACAATATGGTGCCTATTTATCTTGATGATGGCACGGTGTTCTCCAAGAACACATTTGATCACCTCTATCACCTCAAGTAAGTTTTCCAAAGATGCAGGAAGTTTGGAGTATCCTTGAATCCTAAAGAATGTATATTATTGGCTCATTAAGGAAAGTTGTTGGGCCACATTGTTTCAAAATAAGGGATAACTCTTGATCCCAAGAGACTTGAAGCCATCCATGCACTACCATTTCCAATTCAAAAGAAGTCTCTTCAAATCTTCTTGGGAGGATCAATTTCATCCAAAGGTTTGTGCTTGATTTTTCCACTCTCGTAAAGCCACTAACAATGATGTTGAAGAAAATTATGGCATTCAAATGGAAAATAGAGGGAAAGGATATTTTTGAGGCTATTAAGCAAGAAATATCTCAAGCTCCAACTCTCATAAATACATATCTCTCCAAATATTTAATCCTTTATGATTTTTTTGGCTTAGATACAATCTCCGATATTTTGGTGTAGTTGAACAAGGAATGTTTGGAGTATCATGTAGAATTCTTGAGCCAGATATTGGGAGATTATGAGGTGAGGTACTATTTCATTGAGAAGCATGTCCTTGTTGTTCAAAATATTTTGAAGAAATTTAGACACTTGGTTTCAAACAACAAAATCTAGTTATTAGTGTCTCATGCTGGAGTTAAGGATTTTCTTCTCAACAAGGACATGAATGAGAAAAGGGCATGTTGGATCACCCATGTTATGGAATATGACATAAAAATTGAGGTAACCAAATTGGTTCGTGGTAAATTCTTATGTGAACAACTGAATTTTAATCAACATGCTAAGTCTAAAGATGAAGGAGTTGTCCTAGTGCTATAGGAAAATCAAGAAAAACCAGATGAAAATATTCCCACTCATTTTTGGAATCGAGACACGATACATTTTCTTCAAATAGGTCTATGCCCTATAGAGTTGAGAAAATAAAATATAAGGTACTTTAGACTCCAATCAATTATGTATGTTCTCATTGATGGCATATTATTCAAGAAGGATGTGAATGGAATTATCTTGAGATGTGTTCCAATAAATCATATTGAGAATGTGCTACATGAGTTCCATGACAAAAAATATGGAGGTAATTTTTTTCCACAAGTAATAGCCCTCAAGATCATTAAAGCTAGTTATTTTTGGCCCACAAGGTTTAGTGACTACTATACATGGATGAAGAAGTGTAAAAATATGCATTCTTCACGGGCAAAGAGAAGCTAGCAACACTACCACTCCACCCAATCTTAGTGGATAAAACATTCATGCAGTGGGGATTGGATTTCATTGGGGTCATCAATCCAAACTCAAGCCAAGTCCACAAGTGGATTCTCATAACAATAGACTATTTAACCAATTGGACTGAAGCAGTGGCTCTCAAGGAGGAAAATGAGTCTAGTATACCAGACTTATATGAAGGGATTATTACCTAATTTGGTGTCCCAACCACTATCATATCAGATAGTTCCCTAGCATTATTTAACACCAAGATCTTAGAATGGGCTGTTAGGAATGAGATATATTTAATAAATTCCTCTAATTATTAACCACAGGGTAATGGGAAATCAGAGTCCACAAATAAGAACTTGCTGAGGATTATCGAGAATAACCTTGGATGAAAACCAAAGGATCTATCATACAAAGCTCAAATCAACCTTATAGGTTGATAGAATCACACCGAAAAGGTCAACATGAAGCTCTCCTTTCAGGATTTTCTATGGAAAATAAGATAGGCTACCCATATCTCTTGAATTACCAGCATTAGAGCTCCTCAAGTAGCTAGAATTATCTAAATTTGAGCCCATGGAATCTAGATATGAAAAACTCATGGAGTTGGAAGAGATGAGAAATCAAGCAATGCAAACCATGGAGAAGGATCATGCCTTGATCAAGATATCCTTCACTAAGAAAACTAAAGCTATAACCTTCCAAGATGGAGATTTGGTGCTAAAGTGGGATGTTGACATGGAAAAACTAGGAGGGCATTAAAATTTTGATGCTATATGGAGTGGTACCTACATGATCACGGGGTGCAAGCAGAGTAACAATGATTTCAATTTTTCTAAGTAGGATGGTGAAGAATTGTAGTATCCAATCAACAGATCGATCTCAAGCATTGTTACTGAAGTAAAATATTATCCTTTGTACATATTATCTTAGGATTTATAATTCCTCCAAGTGCTTGTATCACATTGTTGTTGTTGGTAGAATATGTTTCCTTTCTCTGAGTGTTTTGCATAGGTTCTATTACTTCTAGTGGTCTCTTTACACAGTCCAGTATGTCTCCGAGAAAAGAAATGTTGCGGTGAGAAGCTCAAGGTTCTAAGAAACAATTGCAATCTTTAAAATGTTTCAAATGTAGAGAAACTAAAAATCAGATTTGGAGACAGATTTCAATGTTTCATACTCTTGTCTCCTTGGATAAGCCATAGTTGAGCATCTCAATCCTCTAGCAAATTCGGAATTATTTTAGGGAAGCTTGTTGTGTTGCAAGTCATAGGTATCGGGTACTTGGTATGTTTTCAGCTCTGGTGAGTAGCCCTCTCGCCATTCAAGAAACTATTGATTTTTAGGAAGAAGATCAACCTCAAATACTCTCTTATCACTCATTGAACCTTATTCAATTGAAAAATTTATGAGTCTCGTGAGAATCTTAGACGGTTTTGATTTACTTCAAGCCTCGGTAGTGTTCTGTAGGAAGCGTACATGTGGGGAAAATTAGTTGTAGCAGTAGTCCCAAATGCTTCCCAAATAAGCATGTAATCCAACATCTCCAACACTTCATTCTTTTCCATGTATCATTCTAGTTGTGCTTCATACTTGGAAAGGGAATCATATTTGGGACAGTTTAGAGGTCTTCATTTTCAGCCCCATAGATCGATTTGCGAGAGGAAAGGATATTCCAAGCTCAATACAATTTTCCACTCGATCTAATTCTCAAGATTTTCTTATTGAAGTTAGAAAATTCAAGCAAATGACAATCAACTTCAAGTCTTAGCAAAGTGTTTTAAGTGGCTCAACGATATAAATTTTCGAGTTCTAATCACTTCTTGGTTATTTAAGAGGACTCCATAACCAATGGATATATTTAGGCTACTAATCAGCCACATCTAGCGCTTAAATGTCCACATGAGTCACCAAATTGTTATCCATTTTCACTTCCCTTGATGAAATGAACAATATGAAAGGCTTCGAATTGGCGGTGATAAGGCCTTGATGATGAATCTAGAGTTCTAAGAAGAATTCTATGTTTCATGAACATTTACTGATGTTTCAGGGAATATTTGGGATCAAAGGAGACATTTTTTCCTCTTATGAGTTTCAAGAGGTCCGAGGCTTGTCTAGGGTGAGAAGGATGGCTTTGAGACCCATATTCGGTTAAAAATTACAAAAATTGGAAAATGGTCCTAGAGCATCTCACTTCGTTCTACTTGTTCCTTGGTCTTAGAAAAGGTCTAAAAATTGTAAAAATTTAGAACAAATTGGAAAATTTCATGAGGAATGGATAAGGATTGAAAAAAATATCTCACCAAGCTATTTGGAAATCTGATAACAACTCAACGATTTGAATGGGATACATGGTAGTTGAGTTGCAAAGATGGAGCCTCGACAGGTCTTGGATGCAACTCGGATCAAGCTCAACGTAGAAGGAGTCTCAAGCGTGTAGTGGAGTTAGCTCACCGAGTTAACTCGTGAGCCCATAAGTTGATCAACATAGTTCATGCGAAGGTGGGTACAAGGTATAAAAAATTAGACTCATTTGAATTGTGATTCCATCATCTACACTCAACAATCAAGAAATCACATATTTGGTTGAATTGGGTGGGTGAAAATGTAAAAAACAAGCCTAGATCCAAATAACCACTTCTAGGTGGTTGAAATTACATTAATGAAGCATAAGAAGCCATTTTCTTCGACAACAGATTATAAGATAGAAAGGGATGGATTTTATTGGTTGTCCATCATTTTTGTAGCCATTTATTGTATTTTTCAAGTTGGTGAAAAGGGGATTTCAGAATTCCATCTCTCTCTCCTCCTTTCATATCTATAAAAATGTAAGGAACCTCTCATTTGAAAGGGGGATTCTCATTGTAGTGAAACTCTATCAAATTGGTTTCATAACCCCAATGTGCCACATGTCTCAATTTTGTACTTATTTCATGATGATCCCAGTCTTTCTTTTGTATTGTAATGAACTATGTAAATTAATAAAGCAATAAACTTGAGTTTTGTGGATATTATTCTTCCATATTCATTTTAGTTGCAGATGTATTGTGTCTATTTTACTCATCTTGTAGGGTCTATGCTTGTTGTTCTTTCATTAAAACAGTGGTTTAAATGTTTTTGTTGGACTATGGTGATTATTTCCATCCTCTTTGCCCTCTATTCTCTTCCATTTTCACTCATTGGAGAGACTCCAACACCCTTCTCTTGGTGTTATCACTGCTCTTAGTGTAGGTTTTATTATTTGCATGCTCTCTCCCTCTCCCTGGTTCCTTGGAATTTATATATTAGGATTAGTTATCATCATTTCCTTCATTAGTAGTAGTTTCAGCATTAGATTAGGAAGAGGAACCAACCTTCTCTGGAGGTCCATCTCAAGTAGCAAGTCCCACAACTTGAGATATGGTCTAATGTTACCCAATTATGCTAGGATCTCATGCAAAAACACATGAAAAATCATAGGGTGTTGTGATATGGCGATAACAGATTCTCCAGGGCTCATTTTGGCGGTACTTGCATACTCGGGGTCAATCGGTAAGGTACATAAAAAAAATATTTTTATGAATATTTGATTATACATGTGTGAGATGAAGGTTTCATGAATATAACTAAACTGTTTTAGAGATCCTAATATGTCTAATAAGTTATCATGAAGATTTTTTATTTGTTTAGTGGATAAAATTGGTGTAATGGGTCTCCAAAGTTGGTCTGCCGTTAGAAGGATAATGTGTGCAAAACTAGTCTTGTGGTTTGAGATGTGTTTGATAGAATTTCATGATGGAGAAATGTTATTTTAGTATGAATTTATTATATACATATGACATGTTTTATTTAGCCATTGGAATGGTATGAAAAATTGGTTTCATGTTGAATCAGTAGTCACCTAAATAGCCCTACTAGGTTTGTCTAGAAGATGGTTTGGAACAGTATGCAAAGATAGTTTTCTCCATATGAACTATTTTTATCTATACTTGATGAGGTGTGTCATGTCCCACAGTAATGCGTTCCAAGTATTGGTTTTATTGGAAGTGGGTTTGGAGCTATTAGAGGTTGATTATCTCAAGACTGGTTCTTGAGTCCTTGAAGTAGGTTTGAGCAGTTTTGGAGATGGGTCTTTTTGGATGCATTTTTCCTATTTTGGAGGTTGAAATGATTTTTTCAGTTATTAAACATTGATATATTTCCATCCATATGATACTTGTGCCTTGGTGAAGAGTTTATATGTGTGAACCATCTTGATCCTGAAGACCTAGTTTTGAGACCTATCTACCAGTTTGAGCAGTGTTAGAGAAGGAGATGTTTTGGTGCCTTATGTCTTGAGATGATGATTGAAATGAGTTTGATGAGCTAGAATATGTCAATATCTTATTTTTGATATGACACAAGTGTATTGGTGAAGTTATATGCTATGTGAAGTTTCTCATTCTTGTGGAGTGAAAATTGGGTGCATGAGAACTAGTTGGTGAAGCTTACAAAATAGAGTGTGCCATGATGAAGTCTAAAGTTTCAGAGGTCATTATGCTTGTTTATGGAGTCTAGAGGATGTTCATGATGTTTCCTGAGTTGATGAAGCTTTGGTGGAGTTTTTAATATTACCTTGAAGATCATGAAGCTACCTGTGTTCAATGAAAAGTTGTAAAAGCCATGGACATGGGGTAAGAATGTCTAAAGAAACCCCAAAGGATTTTAACAAGCTAGTTAGTGGACCATCAGATAAGAAATAAACAAGGATTCATCACTTTGCATGCATTAAAATTGAAATAAACAAGGAACCTAACATATTTAGTAAGCCTTTAGTCTTGAAAGGTTTAAAAAATGAACCTAGTAAGGATTCTAAGCAATCGGTTTGTGATTAGGAGAATGGGATATCACCATTAATGGCTTCAGGCCAATGGTTCTTCCCATTTACTCAATACTTAGTGTGTAGTGCAATGTAAAAATAAATAGCTCAATAAAAGAAATGAGATAAGCTCGAAACCCTAAGAAAAATGCTATAGTTTATGTTAGGAAGAAGGAGAGTTATTAGAAATGAGAGGGGGTAGTGGGTTATTTATAGTTTTCCATTTGGTAAAGTGGGGGAAATTTGGTGCATGTGGGACTAAAAGGGAGTCAAAAATTTGATTAGTAAGTCAAAGTAAAATTTGACTAGGTTTAGAAGAGGTTAATCATGGTTAGGACTAGTTAAACTAGGTTAGGCTAGTTAATCTTGATTATAGAGGAATTAGAGTTTTGAGAGGTCTAATCAATCCAATGAAATGGATTAATAGTCTAGGAATCTAGTAGAAGTAGTATATAAGAGGATGAGAATATGGTTTAGCCAATAAGTGACTATACTAACCCCATTAATTGGTTTATAGGAGAAATATGACCAAAAGAATGTTGTAAATGATGAGTTAGAGGAGTCAAGTTGATGAGGTGTCATCAATTTGTAGCGAGAGGGATAGTTATAAAAATATTAGGAATAATAGTGCTTTGATTAAACTAAAGGTGTTTAGATTTTCCCCTCTTTGGGGTGACGTAAGCCACGTCACTTCAAAGAAAGTAGACAAATATAAGAAAATGGAATTTTTTGAAGGGGTAGAAGAAACATTAGTAGGATGAAGGATAGGATGAAGGATGTGATGAATGATTCCCCCTCAAGTTTCGATGGGGTGATGGAAGAAACTTGATTTATGATCAAAAAGAGAACAGAAGAGAAGACGAGACAACAAAAAGAAAAGGGGATATTGAGCTATCTACAAACTAGTGCAAATAATTTTTAATCATCATTTTGCTTAAAATCCTCATCATTGGTCCTTATTAAGATGTAAGCATATTATAGAAGCATAAAATGGCATAAAAATCTAAGATATAAATAACTCTGTCCATTCTTAAAATAAAACTTGATGCAACATACAAACATGCAATGCAATACGAGAAGTAAACAAACTCATCTAACAGGGAAATAAGTACAATCACACACACTCAAACCAACAACGTTCAAGACGGTTGCACAAATATTTTGTTATAGATGAGCAATCCCAAATGTTTTCATAAATGGTAAGGGTTTAAAATGACGCCCCAAGCACTTTGTATATGCAAGGGAAAGGATGGAGGACACTTGGGTTCAAGGGAAAAGCAATGTGCACGATGAAAACAAAGATGCAGCAACTTGAAGTGCCTTAGAGTACAGAAGAAGTAAACAACATATCTTTTGTAAATGATTGTAGAGTTAGGTGTTCCGCGAGTTGTTGTTTCAAAACATGTTAAAATGTCAGCAAGATACAAGATGAGTGTCATGTGAGAGACGCTAGATTTTATCTGTAAATGAGCTTTTTACCAATTTTAGTCCATTTTTGAAGTGTTTACAATTTTTTTGAATTTTTAAAATTTTGACGGTCAAAGAATTTAAGAGATATGAAATCTCTTAAAAGCATGCAAAAATACCTAAGGCGAAGACAATGGTGTCTGACAGCAATAAAATGCCTCAAGGAGAAGAATCAATGAGCCAAAAATAATTATTTAATAAAAATAATCATCGTGATGGGTAAAATGGAAGAAGAATAGAAGAAAAATGATAGAAAATAGTGCCTGGATTATTCATAAATCATTCCAGGGTGACACTGAGTGCTCCAACAAGTAAAGATTAGTAAAGATAATTATTTAAATTAAAACATAATCATTTCGGTGAGTAGAAGAAGTATTAGAGTGATCACGACGGAGAAAACATACCCCTGGGGCACCGCGTAGCTTAATATACCCATCTGAGGGGGTAAAATAATCACGACTAGTTCATTTGTAGCAGAGCTCTTGCAAATTTTCACTGCGAGTGAGAGCGAGAGCCATGGAGTGAGATGGAAAGGCTACCGAGTAGGTGGAGATGGGAATATGGCATACGAGAGTACCTTCAAGAGCGAGTGGATGGAACCTATGCGAGTTCTCTATCCCTCTTTTTCCAATTATGTATTTAATGTCGTTTGTAGGTCTTTTAGGCTATATTAGGCATTTTTTGACATATGTGCGTGCACACATGCATCGAGTTGATGGGTGTGTGCATGCGCATGCGTCAAACTAATGGGTACACATACACATATATGTAAAAAAAAGTACGCCTATGTGTAACCGCTAGAGGGAGGGTGTATGCGTCGTGATGAAAGAAACAAGGATGCGCACACGTGGGCGTCAAAGGGTGGGTGTATGTGTTGCATTGGGGGTGCATGAATCCTAGGTAAAATAGGAAGAATAGGTAGAAATGGGGGAAGTGTACACGTTGGACAGCCACGTATGTGTCGAAGCGAGAGGCATGTATGTGTTGGGTGCATAAATGCTGAGACAGGCACACATGCGTTGAAGTAGAGGCACACATGATAGGGAAAAGGAAAATTTATCCCTACAACCAAGTAGCCAAGTATAGATGAAAAATAGACTAGATGGTTTGTAGAAGAAGGTGAAAAATTAGCATGTTAGATGGAATGAGAGAAGAATTTTTTAGAAAACTAGATAGAAGTAGATAGAAATGTAACCCTAACATGTGTGTTTTTATTGCAGTGTATATTACCCATCCTTCATACCCACAAGAGGTATGGTCAGTTGGTAGCGATAGAGGCACAATTTGATGAGGATGATAGGAGGATATTAGATATTCTCCTATACATCACAGATTAGCTTACGTGGCCGACATGCCACATATTACCTTGGATCACATCCTCCTTACAACCCTAGCTAAGTGATGGCATAGCGAGAGTCAATGTTTCAGGCTACC
Organism: Taxus wallichiana var. yunnanensis; assembly: GCA_018340775.1. Classification (NCBI taxonomy): domain Eukaryota; kingdom Viridiplantae; phylum Streptophyta; class Pinopsida; order Cupressales; family Taxaceae; genus Taxus; species Taxus wallichiana. The sequence goes on along the minus strand of CM031241.1, from coordinate 599,032,749 downwards.
CACTGGCAAGATCACGATCACTTTTGATGACATATGGCGCATCATGCGGGTCCCCATATAGGGTGAGTTGATCCAGTATACTTGTCACCATCTCGACATTTATCATTTTATTATCGAGTTATTTGAAATTCCAATGATATCGCGTCACGGATGACTATTAGATTGTCGCGGTGTATAGAGGATCTTGAGCTTGATCGGGTTGTAGTCTATTTGATGGATTTTGTCAGTGGAGTTTTACTCCCTGACAAAATCGGTGCTTCATTTCTGCTTGGCCTCATTAGAGTGATACGTGGATTGATCGAGGGGGAGACATATTGTTGGGGTTTAGTGCATACTAGTGCACTTATATTAGGACCTTCATTTGATCACATACTACCATCAGAAGATGGTAGGACCAACCAGATTACTATAGATTTGGGCATGGGACCATATTGCTATTGGTCACCCTATAGGTGTGTTGAGAGCTCAAGCTCTAGAGGAGCCTTCTTCTATGGGTTGGGTTTCGATTGGGGATGATGTGTGGCCACACATGGGAGATGCCTACCACTACTGTTGTGAGCTAGATGAGTTAAAATAGCCATCATGGTATAGAGGCCCTAGAACATTTTTAGTGGCCTTAGGATGGCCTAGAGCTTAGCACTGCAACAGTTGAGCACTTCATGATGGGAAGTCTGTAGCTATATGCAGGTGATATACATGGTAGATCGGTGCTAGAGACAGTTTGGAAATACCCAAGATATACTTGGGTCAAATATGTGGTATGCTCACAGGGCCAAAGAGTACTTTGATATGAGTCCACAGTTGCTAGGGGTAGGGGCTCACCAACTTCTTACAGGTGGTACCAGCTATGTGGGTACCCCAGAGACAAATTAGAGATCCTAGCTATACTCCATAGTATTCCCCTTGGTACCATGGAGTGATTCCATACCGCTTGACTATTCTCGAGTGGCATATGATGCAGGGAGTGAGGGAACCCCAGTGGGGCATCCCAGCGGTGATGATGGTGGAGGTGGTGGTGATGAAGATGATGGTGATGATGATCCATTTGATGGTCGGGCGTCATGTTTGGGGTGGGGGATAGGGTCCTCCATTACAACAGCCACAGAGACAGGGCCAAGAATCATGCGAGACAAACACATAGGGATCCGTATATATATTTTCCTCTAGTAGGCATTCCAACATGGATATACGCCCCATTACAATAGGTATTCCCATGCAGAGTCTCAGACCTTGTGCTCCAGTGGTTATGGTGATGATGGGCGGCAATGATCGCACTTCAAAGCAGTGGTTACAAGCAGTGATAATCATGTAGTTACAAGTGACATGGGATAGAGATGAGGCCAGGGCACAAGTACAGGCCTTGATAGTAGAGAGAGATCAAGCTAGCACCCAAGTACATGTCTTGATAGCTAAGAAAGATCGAAAGCTAGAGAACAGGCCATTTCAAGCGAGGATGGTGTAGCCTTGCGGCAAAGACTAGATTAGTTAGTTAGTAGTGCAGGGGCTCGGATATTGAGTCTTTTACACTAGTCACAAAATTAGATGTAGATGGTCTCTGCACAAAGGAATCAAGTCCAAGCACAAAGCGCAAGGTTTTACCATTCATAGGGACCAGGCTTGAGCCTGGTGCATACTATCACCGTGGATAGATATCAAGAGGTCGTTGCCATGAGATAGACCCATGCTGATAGAGGTTGATTATTAGGAGAGAGAGATGTTGTCATTCAGGAAACCACTACTTTTGGTGACAGCGAGATGATTCGGGATGTTATGAGGGATAACGAGGCCTTGTACTATAAGAATGCCTATTATAGATCAGTTCTAGCATAGCAGTGAGTGAAACCTTTTGATAAGCTAGATATGAGTAGGATAGGCTCCAGATCACGAAGGTTAGGTCGATCGGTCAAATCAGTGCGACAACCAATGACAACAACTAGTCAATAATGGCCACCGACAGTAGGGTGGTACCCTTGGAGCAAGCCCATCACAACCACCAATTTTCGTGCCCCCAGACATGGTCCCGGATCCCCGAAGAGGGCGAGAGCTATGGTTTATTTCTTGTCTTTTGTACAGATGCATGTATGTATACATGCCTCTCATGAAGGCTGATTTTTATCGATGTATAGATTGATGTACCATTATTTTGATGCCTCTTGATGAAGGTTGATTTTTTATCCATTCCCGTTAGATGGCATATTGTATCGATGATGTATACCTGATTTTTGAGACAAACATTTATACATGTATTATATGGACATTTGATGGTTTATTGTTGTGTCATGCTTTGATATGCTCTTATGGTGATGGTTTATGTTCGTCGATGTATGAGTGTATCATGATGTATGATTTTCTCCTTTCTCACATATGTGCTAGATTTTAGATTAGAGATGCTAGTTTCTCATGTTTTGTACTAATGATATATCTCGTAGATAATATCATATGTTTTTTATCATGGTATTTTCTGATTTCTATTCTAGAACTTGGGATGATACTAGATGATATTGGTGTGGGGGATAGATTTTTGATCATGTGCAACCCCTCTTGCCCCCATTGATGATATGATATGTGATGATTAGCTTAGTATACATGCATGATGTAAAACTTAGCATTTTTGTATATATGATGTATGTGATAAATGATAGATGATAGACGTGATAAAAAAATGGATGTGCAAAGAAACACACAAGCAAAAAGTTAACAAAACTAAACAAATATACACAAAACAACACAACCAAATGCAAAAAAATGGATCATAAACAAATAGATTTAAATTGACATTCAATGATTGACATTCAATCTAAGTGAGTAAATTGAATCCTAATAGATACATACAACCGAAAGGAATGATAACCAGATCGTACCAAGCTAAGAACATAGATGCTAATCAAACACCATGATCAATAAGATGAAAGCAATTTGCCAGAATAACTTTACATAAAACCTTTACAAAAAAATGAGCAGCAATATCATATATTATTATGGAACTCAATGCAATACATTGAGAATGGGCCTTTCTTAAATAGGCAAGGAATAACAATCTAAGAACCAGTCAAGGTCATAGATCAAGCCATAAATCAAGGAAATAACTAGTCATCAAAGAACTAGTCAAGACCATAGATTCAGGAGAGAACTAGAAATCAAGGATCTAGTCAATACCATAGATCAAGGAAAGAACTATACCTAACAACTAGATAATATCTCCTAATATCTAAATAAGATAAAAGAAATATCCACACACATAAGTGGGTGAGGATAAATACAATAAAGGTAAATAAAGTACGTAGGTGAACATGAGCTAAGGTAAATACCTACTCTAACAACAACGAGATGATGTAAACATACCAATATTGTGTAAAAAATGAATTCAATGCAACACATAATTAAACTAAACAAGATTCAATCTATGGTAAGCAAATGAATCACTTTCTTAAAATTAGACAAAATGATGAGATAAGCACAATCAAGACTATACAAACCAACAACTAAAAGTAATTTAATCACTACCTTGTTTTTGTGGGGCAACATTGATATATTTTCTAATGTTTTCCACTTATCTTAAAAGATAAGTCTTCGAGGCTACGACTCACATTGTTTTTGGGGTTCCCTAAGATAATATTGGGAAGTTGGTGCAACTTCATTCCTAAGGGGGGTTTTCTGAATGTTTTTTTGTATTTTCTAAGGTCATGTTCTGAAAACAATGTACAAGGAAAAAGAAACGTGGATGCCCCCAACGTGGTGTGAGAATATACAAAGGGCATAATGTCATGTGCATATGTAAGAGAAAGTGGAATGTGAAGGTGCCCCCAAAATTAGAGGGGAATATATAAAGACACATCTCCCATGAAGATATAAGAGTAAATGAGCCGGATCACGACTTGGTGAAGAAGGATTCGGTAGGGTTCCTAGACTTAGAAAAAGAAGTTATTACTAGAAAATGGTGAGGGTTACTCGTCCCGATGCAAGATTAACTTGTGATCGGTGAATCCTATTTGAGCATCGAAACCGTTTTTCACCCAAAGACCTTCCCACTGCCACAATTGCGTGGTTTTCACACGTGGATGACATTCTTTTTCTTTACTATTTTCTCAAATTTTTCATGTTTTGCTTGTTTTTTTCTTTGTTTTTCTTCTTTTAGTTCTTATTTGATATTCTCGTCATTCTTAAGCATAGAACCACTTGAGATGCATGGCATTCATTGGTTTTGGAAGCTCTTCACCATCTGAGCATGTAAGTTTATAAGCTCATGATCCATACTTAGCAACCACCACATAGGGCCCTAGCCAGTTGGCTTCAAACTTACCTTTCTTTTGTCTTTGATGGTATTCTTTTGATTTTCTTTCAGCACTAGATCACCTATATCAAATTCACGATGAATGATCCATTTGTTATATCCTCTAGATACTCTGTTTTGATAGACTTTTAGATGATTAAGTGCTCTGATACGCTTTTCATCTAATAGTTCCATCTCTGCCAGCCGAGCAACTCTATAGTCTTCATCTTTATCAAGATAGTCCCGGAGAGATATTATTAGGGAGGGAAGCTCCACTTCCAAGGGTATGATGGCTTTAGTGCCATAGACTAGGGAGTATGGGGTCACACTAGTAGGAGTGTGGATGGAGGTTCGATAGGCCCAGAGGGCGGGATGTATCTGTAAGTGCCAATTATGGCCAGTCTTACTTACCATTTTCTCCATGATTCATACAAGGGTTTTATTAGTGGCCTCACTTGCCCATTACCTTGGGGTAATAGGGGGTAGACCACTTGAGTTGAATATGGAAATGTTGACACAATGTATTAACCATTTTTTTCTTGAAGGATTTACCATTATCAGTGATAATGGCGGAAGGGATACCATAATGACAAATGAGATGGTTCATGATGAATTTGGAAATTTGTGCACCGTGACGTAAGTAAGAGGCACAACCTCTACCCATTTAGTAAAATACTCGGTGGCGGTGATAATGTGGGTGTGGCCATCTGAAGAAGAAGGATGGAGCTTCCCTATGAGATCCAGGCCCCATTTAGAAAATAGCCAAGGTGTTGCAATGGGATGCAAAGCTTGTGCTAGCGCATGTATCAAGTTGCCATATTTTTGGCATAGCTCACATTTATTTACAAAATTACAACATTCTGCCTCCATGGTGGGCCAATAATAACCTACCCTCAAGAGATTCTTAGCCAAGACCATACCACTAGTGTGCACTCCACAAATACCACCGTGTACTTCCTTAATAGCATGGATTGAATCAGTAACATCCAAACAACAAAGTAGATTCCCGTCGTATCCAAAATGATGAGGGTTCCTCCTAGGAGGGTATAACAAGCTATACTGACAGGATAAGGGATTTTTTATCAGAATGGGTAATGTCCTAGGGAAATGCACCATCTTGTAGGTATCTAAATATAGGGTCGTACCAAGGGGAGGATGGACCAACAATCTCACATGCCAAACAAGATTCTGGCATGTCGTATGCAGGTATTTGTAAATGCTCTATAAAGAAAGGCATTTTTCTCTCCTGAGGTGGAATGTGTAAGAGAGATCCAATTATAGCCATAGCATCTGCTGATCTATTATGTGACCTTGGATTTTTCTTAAAGAGAATCATGTAAAATACTCTTTCAAGGTTTTAACCAATTTCTTGTATGGAACAAGTTTCTCATCTTTAAAATTGTACTCATCATTAAATTGCTTAATAATGAGTTGAGAGTCCCCAATGACTCATAGCTATCTGATATTCCAAGTGATAGCTAACTTGAGGCCAACAATGAGTGCCTCATACTTTGCAATGTTATTAGTGCAAGGGAATCCCAAATGGAATGCTCTTGGGATAACCTCCCATGTGGGAGTGATGAGAACTACTCCTGCTCCTAACTTGTGGAAGGTGAATGATCCATCGAAATGAACTTTCCATTCTATAGACTCTTCAAGATACATCATGGATGTGTCGGGTAGATCCAGACACAAAGGTTCCATTCCTGGTAGAGGGGCTTCGCTAATCGATCAGCTAAACACGTATCCCTTCAAGGATATCCGATTCAAAACTCGATATACAATTCACTTAGGAGAATGATCCAATTATCCATTCCTCATGTAAGGGAGGGTTTTGATAAAAATTACTTGAGAGGGTCAACTTTAGATATCAATTTGGTTTTATTGTTAAGGAGAAAGTGAAAAAGTTTCTAAAAGGTGAAGATGATTACTAAGCAGAACTTTTAAATCTGCAGGTAATTCAACTTGTAGGCAATCAGAGTGTGACTGAGGTAATAAACCACCCTTTCTTTATGGTCTAGGTCATATTGGGCAAGCAGTGCACCAATAGAAAACTAGGTAGCAGAGATGTACAAGAGGAGAGGTTTTCCTGGGGTAGGTGGCATGAGTACAGGTGGGTTGACAAGGTATTGTTTAAGTAGTGCAAATTCCTTTTGATAGTCTGGTCCCTAGTTGAATGAAACATAATTCTTTAGTATATGTGTAAATGGATGGCATTTATCCATAAGATATGAAATAAAGTGACAGATTTCCTAAATCTTTCCTTGTAAACTTCTCAATTATTTGAGAGTTGTAGGTGGAGGCATTTCTATAATAGTTGTAACCTTTGTAGGATCCACTTCTATCCCTCTCTGTGAAACAATGAAACCCAAGAGCTTTCCTGATAAAACACCAAAGACACACTTCTTGGGGTTTAAGCACACCTTGTAATCCCAGAGACGTTGAAAGATACGTCTCAACACTTTAGGTGCTCTCCTCTACTTTTGGATTTGGCTAGGATGTCATCAACATAATCTTCCATGATTTCATTCATCATGTCATGGAAGATGACAGTCATTGCACATTGATAGGTGGCCCGACATTCTTGAGTCTAAAGGGCATGACCTTAAAGAAAAATGTTCCCAAAGGGGTGATGAAGGTTGTTTTATATTGATCTTCTTCTCGTAATTCATAACTGGTTATAACGTGAGAAACCATCCATTAAGGACAACATTTCATAGCCAATAGTGGAATCAATGATCATATCAATGTTATGAAAGGAGAAATCATCCTTAGGGTATGCTTTATTGATGTCATGGAAATTGGTGCAAATCCTTATGCCAACAAGTTTCTTCTGCACAGGTACTATGTTAGATATCCAATCTGAATAGTTGATGGGCTTAATGAAATCAAGTAGCTAATAGTTTTTCCAGTTCTTCTTTGACAAGGAGTGCAATTGTAGGGTGCATCTTTCTCAACTTCTGCTTGATGGGTTTGGTGTCTAGGTACACAATGAGGTTGTGCACGACTAAGTATGGGTCTAACCCAGGCATATCTACATATGTCCACACAAATATATCTATGTATTCTCTTAATAGCTCTACAAAAACCTTCTGTTCTTGAGCTGAGAGTGAAGCTCCCAATTTTATCATCCTAGGTTAGTCCTCTGAGCCGATGTTGACACTGATTGTTTCTTCAACAAGCATCTTAGAAGCATCTTCCATCCATGTAGGATCGGGGGAAGAGTAAGATCAAATTCCTTAGGTAGCTTCTCATCATCTTTGAATGGATACACCATTTTACCCATAGGTTCTTCGTTTTGTTTATCTATGAGTGCTTCAAAGAGTTTATCACTATGAGACTAGTGTTTATCTTTCCCACAAGGATTCTTTGAAGTGTTCTTACTTTTTTTTATGAATTTCCTATTCAAGCATCCACACATCTCTACCTCTTCTCTAAAGTATGCACATGCATCTAGTTGAATTGCGAAGCCTTTCTTGTGATCCCTAGTCGGAATAGAATCCCTGAGTCCCATGAATTCTGCTAATGCCTCGTTATTTTCAAAGAAGTCAATTGGCACGTGAAATTATTGATCCTAATCTATAATTTTAGGATATACAATGGCTACTTGGTAATTGGTTTAAGAATCAAATCCGAACAAGGTAAGGATAATCAATCGGGAATATGTTAGTGGAAGCAAGATCCTCATAGAGGCTACATTAGGAATTTGCGTCACCGCCGAAATGAGATGAGTCGCTCTCGTGTTCAGAAGATATGGTTTCAATCTCAAAGGGTGGATTATCGTGAGGTCTTATTCCAAGAGCATGTTTATTTGATTTGAAGCAACTAATAGGAATGGGTTCTAATCATCCTTGCACATTAATACCACATCCAAGACCATTGTAACCCATGAAAAACATCATGCAGTGGCCTTTAACATATTGGGGTGCATGATGGCATGAAGCCACAGTACCTTCAGGTACTCTACTGGTGGGATCTTCTAACATCTTTTCCTCGGATAAGAAACCACTAGGAATGAACTTCTCCAATGGTTTAGGGCATTGATCTTGAGTGCTTTTGAACTGAAAATAGGGTTTTCCACATGTCCTAGGTGACACTGATAAATCTGATATTAATAAAGCTTGTTCAAGAGTGAATGGCTCACCTGGGCCATATTTTTCCGACGTTGCCTCCCATGATGTGAAAGGGTTGACCAATGAAGGAAAGTATTGATTGCAAGGAGTGAGTGAATTTGGATCCACACGTTCCTTGATAGCCTTAGTTTGTAAAGGAACAACAATGTCTCGTAGAAGGGCATTCATAAGTTGCACGAGAAAAATGTGCAAGGCTTTGCAATGTGTAAATGGTTCTAGATCACCCTGAATGGTGATTATCTGTCCTTTATGGCACATCTTGATACACTGATGGAAAGTTGAAGGAATGTCCTACATGGCATGGATCCATGGGCGTCCTAAGAGCATGTTGTATGGTAGATCCAAGTCAAGGACATGGAATGTTGTATCATGAAAAGTCGACCCTACTTCCATTGGAACTACTATAGTACTTGCTGACTCTCGCTCCTTATTATCCTAGGTCGGGATTGTAATAGTTTTAGCACCTAGATCCATTTCGAGTGGTCATGCTTAACTAGCTTTAGAGTAAAAATGTTTTTACTAGATCCACCATCTATAAGTACTCTCTTGATCTTGCAAGCGGGTAACAACTAATTATATATAAGGGTAGGTTGTGCTCTGGGTTGTTCACGCGGGATTGTAGCATGATCAAAAGTGATATGATTGTTGGAGTCAAGGTGTGCAATCATGGCTTGGAGATGTGTGGGATCTATATCGGTGGAGACTCCAGAACTCTGTAATTTTTATACAATATATTTTAATGGGAAGTAGAGATTTTGAGGAGATCTAATATTGATATCCTAGCGGTGTTTTCTCTAACTGGTCTATCAAATTGTACTAACCTTCCTGAGGGATAGGTAAGGGATCTGGTATGATTAAATGAGCACGTATCATCCCTACTACGCAACTATTTTCTAATATCCTAATAGTATTGACTGTTCATCAGATGAATGGATACATCCTATGAGAGAATCAAAGGGACTATCATTAGTGGGATAAATATAAGTGGCAGTCCTATAGTCATTGGAAGTTTTTCCATGATCTAGCTTCCTTTTATTTTTATCCGCATGGTTAGGGAAGGGCTCTTTGAATATACCCATCTTCTCGCTTTGGACCTTGTCCTCGAGTCGTGGAGAATCTACGACAATATTTCCCTCTTTAATGAGGTCTTATATGTAATTATGTAGTCTTAAACACCTATTTGTTTTGTGTCCTTTAACATGAAGGAAGTCATAGTATTCATGCTCTTTGAACAAAACGGGTTTTGATCATTTTCATGCTATGGTACCATCGTGGTTAGATATTCCACCATGTTTACATTATCTAACTATTTTAGAATGACAAAAAGATGCAACTACAACCAATACTAGCATCTACAACCACAACCAAGAAATGTTTTCAACATGGTGAGCCAACATTGATTGTTGTCCCATTCTCTTCACACTATATTGAAATATATTGCTAAGTATACATTAAAAGAAAAGAAATGATTTGAGACATGCCATCAATGGATTACATGGATTTATGACAATGTCTACTTGCATAACCCCTCCTCCATTGTGTATTGAAAGCTCTTAATAGGTATTACTATTAAGCACAACATCAATGCATAAGAAATTTGTGATATGTTGGTAAAAATGCCCCTTTTTTTTAAACTTCCCTTTTGTGTCTCTAGATTTTGGGAAATTTATTTATTGTTGTGTTTCCATTGAGGGAATACTCCTCTTCAATCCTCAATCTTCATTGATGCATATACAGAATCATCCTTCCATGCTAGAATTTATTCCCCTCATTAAAGCTATCTACATGTGGTCTTATGACACTCAACGATCAAGGAATATGTGGAAAAAGAAGATGCAATTGCTATTGTACACATCACCCCTCATTTCTACAAGGTTTCATCAAGAGAAACTACTTCATTCAAGCTATTATATTGACTAAGCTCATCATGTACAAACCATTCTCCAACATTGTTTTTGATATTGGAGCATTCAAGCCAAAAATAATTACTAATTGGGAATTCATGAGCCTTTACTACCATCCGTGGAATCTTTCTCACACCTCCATACTACATATCACTATTGGCGTAGACTCTTTTGATGGCCATGAACCTGCAATGGAGCCCTTCAATTAGACAAATAAAAACTATTATCCCACCTCCACCCAACCTAAAATATGAATCTCAATGCACTATACATGTGTGGCCATAATAACTTTGACATCCACTTCAATCACGGGGCTTACAATCTACCATCTTCCTTATAGCAATCCACTATGCATCCTTCATTAAGTTTCATCGAGAAACAAATGTCATCCCGAAAGGAATTCTACCACCTTCGCATTTGCAATCCATCTTTCAACTAAACAACATATTTCTTTATATAATATTATTCACCACAACATCAAGTGGATTATTATCCTACCATTAAAACATATTATTCAAGGCAAGGAAAATATAAGTATATATTTTTCATCACTACAATCTAAATTGCACTTTCTTCCTTTCCTACCACAAACAACTCCCCACTACTTTTGCTTGTTCCCATTCATGTTCCAACGTTCAACATCTCCGCTTCCACCATACATGCATGCCTCTAAACACATGTCAAGGAAATGAAACCACTTGAAGGTCAATCCTTATGACTTTTCAGGAATATCTCAAACATGTGCAATATATTCTAATTGATGAAATGAGTTTTTTTGGACTGAAATTACTTTCTCTTATTGACCTTATCCTTCAAAAGGCTTTCCCCACAAAAGAAAAAAAACCTTTTGGGAAAGGTCAATCATTCTAGTTGGCGACCTAAGGAAACTATTACTTGTTAAAGATATACCAATGTATGTTGGGCATTCATATGGGTCAACCCTTTAGAAAATATTTTGTACAACCATCTCATTGAAAGATATCTTTAATCATAAAGGATTTGACCCAATACAAGTTTTCTTCACCAACTACTTATAAATATTCGTAATGTGAAGTGCATTTCCACGATTGTGAAATTTTCACGTCATGCAAGTCTAGTTCTTTTTTGTCCCTCGAGTAAAAAAATGAATTGATTCCCTTTCCACATTTAATCAATGTAAACAACTTCATCAAAAACCACAACAATGTAATGTTGAGATCATTGAATGTTCATGTTGTGTAATGTAATATTGATTTCACAAGGGAACCATCTTTCAACATACTAGATGAGGACTAGGTTAACGAAAAATTATACTGTATTGGTCAAAAAGTAATGTTCACTACAAACATGTGGATTAGGCGCAAATTTCCAATGATGCAATTGGACACATGGTTTATACGTTATAGAATGCTAATGCAATACCACCTGAACTGCCTCTTTTCATTGTCGTCAATTTCAACAAATTCATTGGTCCCAAATGGGATTTTCTCCAACCCCTCCATGTAATGGTTCACCCCATTTCCTACGAAATCACATATATCTCCCTCTCAAAATGGTTTGGGTTCTCACAATACATAAAGCTCAAGGCCTAACTTTGGATAGAGCAACTATTGACATCCTGGAATATAGAATGTTAGGGCCTTACCTTCACAAGATTCTCTAAATTTTGGAGTCTCAATAGCCTCTCGCATTTCTGCTCCATTCTCATTCTAAAGGTACTCAATTCACTTTGGATTCATATGTTCAAGTTTGAAAACAAGAAGAAGAACACATTGATTGCTCCAACATTCCTTCCTCTCATACACATCTTCAAAACTATTAATGTGTAGTTCCAAAAAAAAAAAAACCCCCCCCACTCCATTTCCATATTTTATAAGTATATTTTTCTTTTCAAGTCTTAATGTTACAATGTCTACATATAATTTTATATCAACAAAAATGGTGTGTGGATGGTAAAAGTCATAAAGCATAGACCAAATTGTCATTTTTCTACTATCATTACTTTTTAAAATCATTATATAAAATTAATTTATAACTTCTTCTATATTCTATATATTTCTCTTATATGTCTTCTCCCAAATACACAACTCCACCATTTTTCATGTCAAGTTCTTGTGCAATTTCAAATAACAAAAGACAACTCCATTTCCTTATTTTGTTATATATATAAAATGAAGTCTATGTATAGAATTTTTGTGTACATGAAAAATCTAGCAAACAATTCACTAATTTGTCATTTTTGTATTTCATATCAGAATTTATTGTAAAAAACAACTTTCTTACATCTTCTAACTTCGTCAGATTTCTCTCTTTTGTTTTCTATTGCCCCCTTCTTCCAATATAACTCGCTCCCTTCCCTATTGGATCTCCCGTGCACCTCCATGGTGTGGTTGCTAGTTAATTTACAAATATAAATGTCAAAACTTGTTATCTTTGATAAGTTGCATTAGCTATACTTAATCATTATGTTTAGGTTGCTACTATTCGATGATAGTAGTTCTAGGGAGTCAATCCGAAAGTTGAACCCTATCTATTTCGGTGAAACCGAAAATGACTAGAACAAAACATTGTGGTACCTTAGAGGGATTCCAGCATCCATAGTGAATCATAGTCCTTAACGAACTTCATTTTGGCTTGTAAAAGGAAGGCTTCCTTATTTCAGCAATCTAGATTCACTCTGCCCTCGAGGTTTCTTTTTTCTTGGATGCTCCTTCAAATAACTGACCAAACTCTTCTACATAGTGGAGTAACCAGCTAGTGTCTCCCATTTATGGCAGTTGAAAGATTAAAGAAATCTTCTGCAAATGACATATTTCAACAAGATGTAAAGAAAGTTCTGCTTTGCCCTCTCCTGTAAAATTGTCATATAAATCTTTGGACCATATATAGTTATAATAATATTTTGATTTCCTAGCAACAGCTTCAAAAGGTGCGGATACAGTCCACTCACTCCCAAAAAAAGGGGAAACCAACGATTTCATGTAGAAATTGTTCTCTCTGCCTAAAGTCTTCTTTACGATCTTGGCTCTATTTGTTTGATTCCCGTGTCAAACATCTAGAGGGATTAAGTATGGTTTAACAAGTCATCATCCTCACCATTGGAATCACTTCACATTTTAAAATGTGTTGCCAGATTTAATGTATTGGTTAAAGGGATTTGTATCCTGATGAATCGTCTAACAAGCCATCATCCTCACCATTGAAATCACTCCACATTTTAAAATGTGTCGCCATATCTAATGCATCGGTTGTGCTATATTAGGCTTGTAACCCTCTAGAGGCAGCAGGTTTCTCAAAGTTGAGCATGCCTAAGATGCTTAGATCTAGGAAAAAGCACAATTTGCAATTTCTGTAACTTTTCCTGCTATTTTCCATCTGTAACATGGTTTCATCACGATGAGAGGGTAGAAATCACCAAAATTTCTGGCTGCGGCCTACTGTACAGGATGCAATTCCCTGCCCTGATAAGTTTCTCCTTAATTTCCCTTTGTACAAGATGGGTTCTTTTCATAAGACTTCTTTTCACTGGTTTTTATAAACACATTTTACTATATTGTATCTTAAACAAACATTTCAGGTCATCAGAAAATTGAATCACAAATACATTGTCAATATAAAATGCAGAAAGAATGGAAGTACCATAATATATTATGGTTCAGTTGAACATACCCATCTTGTGTTCTTGCGATCTGTCACTTTAAAAGCCTTTCCGGAGAAAAATCCACGACCCAGTGGACTATAAGACACTATTCCAATGCCTAGTTCCCTAGACAGACAAACAAATAGTTGCTTTCACTTCAAATTGTCTTCATATAATCTAGAAAAAAATCATGGAATGAACCCAAAAAAAAATTACGTTACACAATACCTTCAGAATACAAGGTCAAAGGATTTTAGTTTTATCTATCAAGAACTCCAATTAAATGCCATCAACCATATTATTATTTATTTATTTCAATTTGCTGAATAGCTCAACGTGTTACTATAATATTTTGAGAACTTACACGAATAAATGTGAATGTGAGAATTCTGGTTCCTGTAACTGAAAAGGAATCCATATCCCAATTATCAACTTATGGATCCATTTAAATGAAGTTAAGGAAGTAATTGCATCTGGTTTTTCTTTTGTAGGGTTGAGGATGATGTACATTAAAATCTATAGAAACAATTTCTAACCAATGAGAAGATAAACATAATTATGATCCATTGGGATATTCCTCAAGAATGAGAGTTGAAGTTTTAATGTTTAAAGCATGTATACTTTCATTATTATGGTGATCTTAAAACTTTTGATACCGAGTCATAACTTCTTTCTTTCCTTTTATCTCTGAATCGATGCTAATTTTGTTGGAAGTTTTTAATTGAAAAGAGTACTTATATTTATGTAAAAGTATATTTATAGTATAATGTCGATAGTACAAGAAGAGTTGCCAACTTCTTTGAATGTTTTAAATACAACGGCACTATCCAATGGCTTGGATGTTATGTGGGAATATACAATTCATGTTCCTATTCCTACCATGGCCACTCTTCTTAGTCTGCTAACAAAGTTGATAGAAATAAATACGAGTACATATGCATTAGAAAACTGAATACGTTTACACTCTTAGATAGAAGAGAAATCATACGTTAATTCATAGTACCTGCATGTATGAATTATTTCATCTTCAATCTCCCGAGACCATAAGGACCATTCATATTGTACTGCAGTAATGGGGTGCACTACATGAGCTCTCCTTATAGTATCTACACTAGCCTCACGAGTCCAATATACTTTATTTTCCCTTCCTCAACAAGTTTCTTCAATTCTCCTACCTATTAATCAAATTTTATATTTATTAGGTACTTTGAAGGAGAATAATGTTACTTAGAAAATGAAAAATAGTCTATAAAATGAAACATAGGACTCTTCTTTCTTATTGTTTGGTTCTATATCACATGTGATCACAAAATCTCATTCAAATATAGACATGGAAAGAGGAACCACGACAAGCAGCTAATGGCATGTGCACATGCATAGGGAAAAAGTGCGTTTTAGCGCATTTGAAACTCTTCGAAGTTCAACCGTACCGAATTTTGCTGTAGCACTAGGCAGCCGAAGCACATAATAAGTTCTTTCAAAGTAGTCCAAAAAAATTTGTATTATAACACCTAATAAAATCATGAACTTAACTTTATTTCCATGTGCGCGAAACCAGATAAATAGCCCATTACCATCAGCAAAATGAGCTCATGTTCGAACCCTAGAGTTACCAAGGTGTTTTCAGCCTTGGTTCTTCAGATTATGGGTGGAAGCAAAAACCTAAACTAGTAAAAATTAGTCAACAAAATAAGTAACGAAAATGAGTTACCCGAATATATCTAAGGTGGGTGACATGGGTGGAAGCAAAACCTTAACCGAGGAAAAATTAGTTAACAAAATAGAATTTGAAAGTAAAACTACTGGACAAATACTACTCTATCAGATAACACAAATAACATTGAAAAATAAAAAATTTATTACTGTTTCCTCAATTGGAACACGTGTGTCTACACGGTGTGCAAAGTATAAGTCAATGTAGTCCATGCCCAAACGCTGGAGGCTAGCTTCACAAGCCTGTCTAACGTACTCTGCAGTGCCATTTACCTCAACTTTGCCACCACCCAGCAGCCTAAATCCAAACTTTGTTGCAAGCTGGATTCTCTCTCTAGGTAAGCCTTTTAGTGCCTACAACCCAATAATAATAAAGTGGTCTTAAACAAATTCGTGAATCATGTTAAGAGAGCACAAAGATTTTAATCAAAGTAAGAAGCTCACCTTCCCAATTAATATTACATTTGTAAATCCGCCATAGATGTCTGCAGTGTCAAAAATGTGACCCCTTGTTGAAAGCATGCTGGAATAGAGAAGTTGCATCTTCCTCTGAAGCATAGTCACCATATGCCCCTGAAAGTCCTGAACATCCTAGACCTAAAGCTGAGACCTTCAACATCACAAGCCAAAAAAAAGTAAGGTAGGCAGATAGAAAATAAATGTATTAGGATGAAGGAAAGAAGGGGAGGACCTGTTTAGACATGCAAGGAGGAAAATATTCTACTCAATTACTAATGGGATGTGACAATCATCTGACATAAAAAATCAAAGAATTTTGTGGTTTATATGGTCAAGGGAAGAATAAGAAAAATAATGCTGGCATGCATGTACACACACATCTAAAGAGATAAACATGCATGCATATGCACACACAAATATTCAAATTAGGAATTTTCATCATTTTATCAGTTCCTCCAGTCTATTGTATTGAAAAAAAGTGATACAAATTATTAATGGTATGTGACAATCATCTGACCTTAAAAAATCAAAGAATTTTGTGGTTTATATGGTCAAGGGAAGAATACGAAAAATAACGAAGGCATGCATACACACACATCTACAGAGATAAACATGCGCGTATAATATACACACACAAATATTCAAATTAGGAATTTGCATCATTTTATCGGTTCCTCCAGTCTATTGTATTGAAAAAGAGTAACAAATTATTAATGGAATGTGAGAATCATTTGACATTTAAAAATCAAAGAATTTTGTGGTTTATATGGTCAAGGGAAATATAAGAAAAATAACACAGGCATACATACACATCCACAGAAACAAACATGCGCACGTCTGCACAAACACAAATATTGTACACCCTTTAACTCCAATTATGATTGAGATGACAGTACCTTTCAAAATTTTGGGAGTACAAGGAAGAACTACTTTTGCAAAGTAGCAGCCGTTTTCCAATTTTATTAGTATGTTTTTTCATTATTCCATTGGTTCCTCCAGTTCAATAACAAAAAAGGTGACAACACCCATACACATATAAACTGTTCATTATACACTAATGGTCATTGGGCTTCCTGTTCCTTTCCTATTTGTCTGAACATAAAGAATAAGTATTTTTCCCATGGCTGATACAGAATAAAGAATAAGAATAAGAATAAAGAAAACTCGGCACCCATGGCTTTCCTATAAATGTATTTGACGTCAGCTGCTAACTTACGTGACAGTTAGGCTAATCGCTGTTGAGCTTACCTGAAAGCCTTGGGTGCCAAGCTTCCGAAGAGTAACAACAGGCAAGGCAGCAGCGTCCGCGTCCTCCATTGCCATAAAATAAGATTGTAGCAAGCTTTGTATATCTTAGTTGCTGAATTGGGTTTCATGTAAAATAATTCCAGCCATAAAAAACGCAACACTGGTGGTGCATGATTGTACTTAAATGTCCTTTCAAGCAGTATTCATTCCATGAGCGACAGAGAAAGATTAAATGCTGCGCACATGGGAAATGCTCAGCCATACAGAGCTTTTCTGCCGGGCTCTCAAGCTGTCCAAAAACTTTGCTCCTGCCGGGGCCCAGAAATTGACAGGCTGTTGGCCAATTTTTGTGATTTTAACCGTATATTATGGGCAAAAATAAAAATAAAAATAAAAATGTAAGTAGTTAGCTGTAAATATATATAAAATACATGAAAATATACAATTTATTTATATTTACGTAAAGAAATCATAAAAACAACTATAATTTTTTTGGAATTTACAGCCACCTGAAAGAGTTAGGCCGTCAACAATTTTTGATTTGACAGGCACATATAATTTGAAATTCCAGGCCTACCGCCAGGGTCTTAACCAGCCCGGGCCAGGGGTTAAATTTGACTTTCTAAAAATATAAAATAGTGTTATTTAAATACAATTAATTTATATTTATTTAATTTTATTGAAAATAGTAATCAGTAGGGGAGAGGACCCGGTTGTGGTGCAGGGTCCATTAGTGGAGATAGTAGGTGAAAAGACATTCACCTTTTTAATAACATATTTTGAATGATATGTGAAGTTAATACAACCCAACTGTTTTCTATTGTATCATTATTAATTAAACATGGAAGCATGAAATGTTGAATAAGACAGTTTTTAAATTGGTCAATAATCTCTTATTCATTGATAGAACTAAAAATATATATTAATTTATATACCAGTGTACAAAAACCAAGTCTATACAGTCAACTATTCATTAAGTAATATTTTCATTGTATGTACATCATATCTATTACAGTCACTTCAACAAGTCATTTCTCAAGACTTTCCAAACCAGATCTCAAATATAATGCACTAGATTTGATGTAAGAGTCTTCAATCCCAAGTAAACACCTGCATAACAATAAATGAAATTATGGTCAGTCTCACCTTTCACAGTGTTTAAAAACTCAGTACCATATGAACAATAAATTGTGTAACCAGCTGCATAAAATAATAAAAATGACCAACTAAAATATTATCCATTGGATTAAATCCCAATAAATCTCAGCCATTTGATTGAACTATCATAGTGAATCCATGTCAACTAACATCAACCAATCAGAATTTAGGATGATAGAATAAAAGCTGGAGGATGGATTACAATTCCATTTGTTCATGCAGTTTTCATCTCTCAAAGTTGAAGAAGTGAGGAGCAGTGCAGTTCAGGTAAGACACTTATGAATTACAAACTATTTCATAATTCAAGCCCTCTATTTATTTTTTCAGTGTTTGCATATTGCAGCAGAGTTGTATTGACTGGTTTTAAAGCAAATAGTTCACAAGCTATAAACCTGTTAGCCATTTTTTGCAAAAGGCATGTTAAATATGATGTTTATAACCAACTAGGACAAGTGCAAAGGTCCAACTATTGAGCGTTTTTGTTGCAATTGATACTCTGTTCTGCCATGCACTACCAAAAAGTACAGACTGAAATTTTGAGAAATTGGGATAAAACATATATTTGAAGGTGGCAGTGAGGTGGCTGTGCAATGTTGGAGGTCAAGAATTTGGTGCTGCATCCATTGGTCGTGTTTTTACTCTATAAATTTTCCCTTCCATATTTCTAACGATTGGTAACAGCTTAGCTTTAAACTCTATAAATTTTCCCTTCCAAAAGATACAGACTGAAATTTTGAGAAATTGGGATAAAACATATATTTGAAGGTGGCAGTGAGGTGGCGGTGCAATGTTGGAGGTCAAGAATTTGGTGCTGCATCCATTGGTGGTGTTTTTACTCTATAAATTTTCCCTTCCATATTTCTAACGATTGGTAACAGCTTAGCTTTAAACTCTATAAATTTTCCCTTCCAAAAGATACAGACTGAAATTTTGAGAAATTGGGATAAAACATATATTTCTTCCCTCTTACAAATTGTGAGGAGTTGTATGGCTACAATAATGCTGGTAAAACCATTATGGATGAAGGAAATATTCAACTGGACAGTGATACATTTAACTGGCAAGTAACAAGTGCAGTATATTTCGTATAAAGCTAATAGTAAAGAACCTTTGCTTTTTGAGAACTCTTAATAAATGTATATGCCATGACAGTGCGTGCAAACAGCAAATACACTTCTTTGGGAACATATATTCTTCTTCTCTAGTGTATAGTCATCACTGCTATATAGGCATAAGTTTAATTGTATACATAAAAAGATGGAAAGTATTCTAATTACATGTGCAAAATTTATATTGAAAACATAACTTTAAATACAACACTACTGGAATATACAACTCTGTCGGAATATGACCACAACAACGTTCTATAGTCCAAAGAGTGTGTTGTATATTGCATTCTAAATTCACTGTATTGTTCATTTTTTCCAGATATCTCATTCTCCAAATTGAAAAGTATTTTTTCCAATCATCACTTTGTGATATTAGCATAAGTTTTATTGTATACATAGAAATTTGGAAAGTATTATGATCATATGTGAAAATTTTATATTGAAAACATAACTTTAAAAACTACATAGGAAGAGTCCAACGAATACAGTAGTTTGTCAAGTTCTCGTTAGAAATATGGAAGGAAAATTTTAAATTCTATCAATGAATAAGATAATATTGACCAATTTAAAAACTGTCTCCATTATTGGACCCTGTACCACAACCGGTGCTTATCCCCTAGCAATGCTCACCCACCAGCCGTTAATGTTTTCATTATAAATATATGCCTTCCATATTTCTAACGACAACTTAGCTTTAACAACTAGGGGAGAGGACCCGGTTGTGGTGCACCATATCTTTGCACAATCACCGCACCACGTCACTGCCGCCTGGGCGAGTAAAAACACTATAATTGCAGGTTTCAAAAGAAATATATGTTTTATCCCAATTTCTCAAAATTTCAATCTGTATCTTTTGGAAGGGAAAATTTATAGAGTTTAAAGCTAAGCTGTTACCAATCGTTAGAAATATGGAAGGGAAAATTTATAGAGTAAAAACACCACCAATGGATGCAGGACCAAATTCTTGACCTCCAGCATTGCACCGCCACCTCACTGCCACCTCAGCGCCACGTGGACGATCCGCGTCAGTGAAGATATCGAAAAAGTCGGTTTAATTGCATGGGACCAAGTGTTGTCCACTCGCTGCGGCAGTTGTTGTCCGGGCTACCGCCATGCATTGAATGCTCACCCACCAGCCGTTAATGTTTTCATTATAAATTTTCCCTTCCATATTTCTAACGAACAATATAGTGAATTCTGAAATGCAATATACAACATTGTTGAACTATACAGACATTGTCATAATGAAAACTACAAGTGGAGAAATTCCTAAAAATTAAACAAAATCATTCATATTCTAGCATATTCCAGCATTCATTTTTGGTATATTTATAGTTTCTTTTCCAACAATCATCTTTCATGCTGTGAATCAGGTATTTCATTTACACCATGAGAAAAGGTGCTATTGCTAGAAGATCAAGGAGGCCAAAAGTGAGAGGTGTACAATTATCACATAATTTAAGTGATGAAGAGGATAATTCAGCACCAACTGGTAATGAACCAGAATGTAGAAACCCACCCACTGTCTCGGTTCAAAGAACATCTGCAACAAAGAAGCTTAGTGTCATCCGAGGTTGGACAAAAGAAGATATGGAAAAGGCGATAGATGATGTTGAGTTTAATGGGTTCTCAGTTAGAGCAGCAGCAAAGAAGTATTCCATTCCACCCACATCATTACACTATTGGCTAAATGGTCTCACCCACACAAAGAGGAGGGGTCCTCCAACAGTTCTAACTGAAGAAGAAGAAGAGGAAATTGTTGAATGGTGCAAAGAAATGGCTGATATGGGTCATGGCTTGGAGTTAATGCAGCTAAAGGCAAATGTTGCTCAGATTTGTGAAACAAGACAAAACCCCTTCAGAGATGGGTTTCCTGGTAAATCATGGTGGGCTGGATTCAGAAAACGTCATCCAGACCTTGCAATCCGAACCGCTGAGGGACTTGACAGGGATAGAGCTTTAAACTTGCGCCTATATAGTAACCAAATTTTATGATAATTTGGCCAAAAGCTATGGAACCTATTCATACGGCGCTCATAAAATCTGGAATTGTGATGAGACTGGTTTGCAGTGGGAAGAAATTGTGGAGTTCGTGTAATTGCAAAGAGGGGCAGTCGTAATGTCCCAAAGGTAATACCAAAGAGCAGGGAGTGGATCACTATATTGTGTTGTGTCAATGCAGCAGGTATGTCAATCCCAGGATTTTATTTGTTCAAGGGAAAGAGAATGATAAAGAATTACATTAAAAATTGTGAACCTAGAGCATGTATGGCTGCACATCCAAATGCATGGATGACAAAGGAATTGTTTTTAAATTGGCTATGTCATTTTGCACATTCAGTACCAGGAGGTGTTTCTCCAAATAATAGACACCTATTGATATTTGATGGCCATGGCAGCCATGTAGCATTACAAACTGTGGAGGAGGCAAACAAATTGGGCATTGATTTGATAACACTACCAAAGGCACATACTATTCATAAGTTACAACCTCTTGACGTGAGTGTGTTCAGCCCTTTCAAGAGATATTTTAGAGTTGAGAGGTCCAAATGGATGGCAGAGAACAAATGTGCAGATGTGAAAAGGAGTGACATTGCAGAGCTTGCAAGTAGAGCCTTAAAAAAGGCACAGACACCATCTAACATAATTGCAGGTTTCAAAAGAACTGGTATTTGGCCATTGAATTATGATGCTCTCCTAAATGACATGGCATGCAGCCAGGCATTTGACATGCAAGGTGAGGAAGTTGTTGATGTCACACAAACATTTTGAGCCTATCTCAACGAATAAATCCTGAATTAAATGACAAAGTGAAGAGGTGGTACCTGAAACTCAATTCATGCAAAATGTTGACTCTAGAGATGATATGGAAGTAGCTGCAACACATGGAGTGGAGCTAAATGGTGCTCTTGGAAACCCAAGTAACATCATCAACAATAATGAAGGGTCTACAGATTTTCTAAGTAACAATGATATGTCCTTGCCAAGTCAAGTTAATCCGCCACAATGGTTAGAGGATGCCATGAAAAAAATGGGTTACAAGCTACCTTCTAGCACAGAAGATCAAAGCTTGAATCTGCCTTCCTTTCCTGAAGGACTAGAACAAGAAGCAATAATTCATTACTATGCAGATGTTGGAGATGAGGATGAACAAGATGGAGTCGAATCTGAAGAGGATGCTCAGGAAAATGAAATTAACTTAGAAGTTATGCAACATGAACCTCAACACCCTGAAGAGACTGAAAACCAAGATGGACGCGGTTACGTTACTTTCCCATTTTCTACGACTTCCAAGGGAGATCATAAACAAATCAGATGGTTCTATTAGACTGAGTAGGCATTCACAGATTTTGACTGCACCTGAGTACATGGAGCTATTGGTTGATGCGGAAAGAAAGAAGGAGGAACAAGCAAAACTAAAGTTAAGGAAAAAAGAATTGGCACAAGAAAAAAAGGTTGCTAGACTTGCAGCAAAGAAAAAAAATTGTAGGAGAAGCTTGAAAGAGAAAGGGAGAAGTAGGCTAAGGAGCAACAAAAAGAGATTGAGAAGGCACACAAGCAACAAAGGAAAGAGCAAGAGAAGAGGGAGAGGGAACTTGCAAATCAATTAAGGGAATACGAAAAGAGGATGCGTGTAAGTTCTCCAACTGATCATGAAAATCAAAGGATTTTTCAAGATATGTTAAATATTCAAATTCCAGGTTATGCTCAAATTGGAACACCTCCATCACTTATGAATAACTCTTGTACAGTTCCATCTTGGTATGTATCACCTCATTTACTTTGTACAAGTTCAAGCAATCCTAGTAGTTCATTTGCAATGCCACCATGGATGCAAGCTTCAGTAGGGCAACCAACTCCTCTGTCAACAACAGGTGCAAATCCCTTTTCAAGCGACAACCAAATCCTTTTTCAGCAGGGGGACCAGATCCTTTATCAGTTGGGCAACCAAATGCTCTGTCAAAAGGGATTCTAAATCCCTTTTCAGTTGGCCAATTGAACACTGTATCGGCAGGAAAAGAAAATCCAAAAGTAGTATAGAAAGAGGGCAATATTACTTATACTAACTAAGATATTGAACATGTGCCCGCAAACAATGCTTATTACCCCATATGATGATGGTAGTAATTTTGTTGGTGATACAATTTTGCTAGATGTATTCACCGAAGCCTTCCTATGTAGTCTCTAAAGTTATATAGTGCAATATAAATTTTGCGTATGTAATCAGAATACTTTCCAGCCATCCATGTATACAATTAAACTTATGTTAATATATCAGTATGATGATGCTCTATATTTTACACCCTATTTGGCGGTGTAATCGAATACTCATATTAATTTTGTGTAAGTAATCAAAATACTTTCAGCGTCCATGTATACAATTGAACTTATGTTAATATATCAATATGATGACGCTCTTTATTTTACACCCTATTTGGCGGTGTAATCAGAATACTCATATTAATTTTGCGTATGTAATCAGAATACTTTCCATCGTTCTATGTATACAATTAAACTTATGTTAATATATCAGTATGATTATGCTCACTATTTTAATAGTACAGTGTTTAAAAACACTAAGGATCATCGCCTGAGTGAGAACCCTCTCACCTCTGCCTTTTCTTCTCATCTTCTTAGCAGGCCGAGCCAATGCCGAGGACGAAGTCGGTCGAGGAGTGGAGAAAACGCACGCACCCATCGGTGCAAGATACCATGAAATGGTCGCTCGAGCTCTGCAATAGAGCAGTAAAAACCAGATCAACGAGCTCCCTCTCCATTTCCCACGAAATGCCATGGCCCGATTGGCGTGACCATCTCCATAAACCTACCCGCTCACATTAACGGCTGGTGGGTGAGCATTCAATGCATGGCGGTAGCCAGGACAACAACTGGCGCGGCGAATGGCGTGGTGTTTTTACTCGACCAGGTGGCAGTGACGTGGTGCAATGACCGTGCAAAGATAGGGTGCACTACAACCGGTGCAATGCATTACAGCAATGCAGCCCTTGGGAGCAACATGTATATATGAACCATGGAAGACACTTCAAACATTTAGACTCAAGATCGAGAGAACGCTAATACGTGAAGTGAGCAATTACAACAGAAAAACAATGTAAATGGCAAAGTGATAAGAGAGTGGTAATGCCTATAATTAGACCTAGAAATTGCTTAAAGGGGTAAGTAGACCTGTAAATCATGCCTCATAATTAGACCTAGAAATTGCTTAAAGGGGTACTTGGGTATTATAAAATAGATTACTTTAAGTCCAATGATGAGGTAATGCTGCTAAGTTTTTAGAAAACAATTGGGTACTTGATACAAAAAGAAAAAACAATTGGATACACTAAGAGGTGAAGCGAAATTACTAGATATCTTCATTAAAGTTCCTCTTGTTTCTATATAAACACTAAAAAAATTGGAGTAATTGATATGTTTCTAACTTGCACTAAACAAGATCTTGCATTTATTCAGTTCCTCTTGTTTCAAAAAATACAAACACTAAAAAAACAATTTCTAGATATCTTCATTGAAGTTGTAGTAAAAGTTCATTTTGCTGAAACTCTGAGATGAAGGAAATTTGGAAGCCGAATGTGTGTAATGCAAATCAGATGTAGTAAAAGTTTATTCAGTTCCTTTCCCCACTCAAGCATGCAAATCACGTAGCCTAACAATCTCCCACATGCATTCAGATCCCAAAACATATAATTTTTGCCACCTAAAACATATAATTTTTGCTACCCAAAATAGAAAACAAATTACATTTGTTCTTTGGAAACACCGAAAATAAACACTATAAAATTCCATAGAAAGAAAGACATTTGTTAAGTCCAATGATGAGGTAATGCTGCTAAGTACTTTAATGTTGATATGTGAAGTTAATACAACCCAACCGTTTTCTATTGTATCATTATTAATTAAACATGGAAGCATGAAATGTTGAATAAGACAGAGTTTTAAATTGATCAATATTCTCTTATTCATTGATAGAACTAAATTTATATATTAATTTATATACAAGTGTACAAAAACCAAGTCTATACAGTCAACTATTCATTAAGTAATATTTTCATTGTATGCACATCATATCTATTACAATCACTTCAACAAGTCATTTCTCAAGACTTTCCAAAAAAATTACTACCATCATCATATGGGGTAATAAGCATTGTTTACGGGCACATGTTCAATATCTTAGTTAGTATTGGGTACTGATACAAAAAGAAAACAATTGGATACACTAAGAGGTGAAGCAGAAATTACTATTGCACTATATAACTTTAGAGACTACATAGGAAGACTTCGGTGAATACATCTAGCAAAATTGTATCACCAACAAAATTACTACCATCATCATATGGGGTAATAAGCATTGTTTGCGGGCACATGTTCAATATCTTAGTTAGTATTGGGTACTGATACAGAAAGACAACAATTGGATACACTAAGGTGAAGCAGAAATTACTATTGCACTATATAACTTTAGAGACTACATAGGAAGACTTCGGTGAATACATCTAGCAAAATTGTATCACCAACAAAATTACTACCAACAAAATTACTACCATCATCATATGGGGTAATAAGCATTGTTTGCGGGCACATGTTCAATATCTTAGTTAGTATTGGGTACTGATACAGAAAGACAACAAAGGGATACACTAAGGTGAAGCAGAAATTACTATTGCACTATATAACTTTAGAGACTACATAGGAAGACTTCGGTGAATACATCTAGCAAAATTGTATCACCAACAAAATTACTACCATCATCATATGGGGTAATAAGCATTGTTTGCGGGCACATGTGAAATAAATATGTATTCTTTTTTACAATGAAATGCCAGAGTAATTTGTTTATCCCTGCAATATACTGAAACATGGGCATCGTAAGGAAAAAATAAGCAACAAAGGACATGATAGCAGATAAATCATCAGAAAACAATGAATATGAAACATCTAGCAACAAGGCCTCCAGACTCTAAGAGCGTAAGAAGGAGAAAAGGTATCCTGACGCCTATTTTCACAACAACAGGTATAATATCCTTTAAGATTGAGAGATCACATTTTGAAAATAAAATAAATCTCAACTAATTCATCACTTGAAGAAGAGATATCTACATAAATTGTTAATTTATTGTTAATTTCTAAATTGTGAGAGATAATAACATAACTCATTTGTATCCCGAAAACAAGAAACACTCAAAACAACATACCATCCAGGCTGTGCAACGAAAATAACTACACATGAATGTGCTGTGTACATCATCATTATCAACGATCGACGGCGTTAGCGTTCCGTGGTTTGCGAAAGTCGATCACTGTTTAACGTCACCACCCACACAAGGCCAAAAAGCACCAGAAGAAGAACAAAAAAAAGCCGAAAAAGAAAGACATTTTGGAGGAGCAAGAAAACTCTGGACCAACCAATGCAAAACACTGTCCTTAAATTTTAAGTAAAGGCATTTTAAGTAACAAAACACAGTACAATCATGTCAAAAGAAGTTACAAGAACAAATAATCCAAAGCCATATCATAACAGCACAGCAAAATCGTAAAACTTCTGCAGGTAGTAAAGCAAAATTGTAAAACTTCTAAACACAACTATACCCACAAATTAATGCTTTCGATAAATACAGAGTTGGCTCATAAACAAGACAAATACACCAACGATTTTAAGCTTGGAAGAAATAAAATAAGATGGGTAACAAAACAAATTTCTTTTGCTGAATGGCAAACAACAAACTTTCCATAGTAGTACAGTGTTTAAAAACACTAAGGATCATCGCCTGAGTGAGAACCCTCTCACCTCTGCCTTTTCTTCTCATCTTCTTAGCAGGCCGAGCCAATGCCGAGGACGAAGTCGATCAGGAGTGGAGAAAACGCACGCACCCACCGGTCTGCAAGACACCACGAAATGGTCGCTCGAGCTCTGCAATGAATAGGCGAAAAACCCATGAGAACGAGCTCCCTCTCCATTTCCCACGAAATGCCATGGCCCGATTTGGCGGTGACCATCTCCATAAACCTACCCGCCCACATTAACGGCTGGTGGGTGAGCATTCAATGCATGGCGGTAGCCCGGACAACAACTGGCGCGGCGAGTGGACAACACTTGGTCCCATGCAATTAAACCGACTTTTTCGATATCTTCACTGACGCGGATCGTCCACGTGGCGCTGAGGTGGCAGTGAGGTGGCGGTGCAATGCTGGAGGTCAAGAATTTGGTCCTGCATCCATTGGTGGTGTTTTTACTCGTCCAGGTGGCAGTGACGTGGCGCGGTGACTGTGCAAAGATAGGGTGCACCACATATGGGTCCTCTCCCTATGTGGATGAAGGAAAGAAGGGAATGACTGGTTTTGACATGCAAGCAAGAAAGTCTTCTACTCAATTAATTGTGGGATGTGACAGTTATGTGACATGAGAAAATCACAGAATTTTATAGTTTACTTATAGAGTTGAGGGAAGAATGAGAAAATTAACACAGACACACATGCACACATCCATAGAGATAAACATGCACGCACACATGCTTAACTCCGAGTATCATTGAAATGACTGTACCTTCCAAAATTTTGAGAGTACATGGAACAAATAATTTTGCCCTTCTGCAAAAGAAAGTAGCAGACGTTTTCAAATTGAATTAACTCTACCAGTTTATTCAAATCATGGTGGGATTTTTCATTATTCCATTGGTTCCTCTAGTTTGGTAAGAAAACGTGACAACACCCACACGCATATGAAATGTAAATTTTACCCTAACCGTCATTGGGCTTCCTGTTCCTTTAATATTTTTCTGAATTAAAGAATAAATATTTTGCCCTATTTCTTATTTTATTGATTCTACCCATTTATTCGATTCAAGGTAGGAATTTTCAACATTTCATCGGTTCCTGCAGTGTATTGTATTGAAAAAGTTGATGAAATTTTATAATTCTATTCCGTAGAGAGAAACATCACACACATCATAAACATCACACCCACATCATCAATCCAGTTTCTGTCTAGTTCCAGTTTTATTAGTCAGAGATAAAATTGGAATGACACAAAGAAGATTAGCAAAGCCCCAATGCAAGGATGCAACAAACAGATTAACTCTCCACTTCCCCTTAAAAATGGGAAAGCGTTAGTCCAATTTCTCTATCTCATTGCAATTTACCAGTTCAATTGCAAAGATGGCAACACAAATTACTTATGTGGCTTATTTAAGAGTCAATACTTGTTGAATGTTTTGCAAATAGGATAGCATGTTCAGCTGGCCTATTTGCAGAAAAAAAAAAAAATTGTGGTTCAAACACATTTAAACCAGAATATTATGGAGATGGGTAGCCTGCATGCTCCACCTATGTGAGCTTCCCTTGGATGAAAATTAAATGAAATGCAATAAGTGCAGAGAAATCAAAAGATTTTAACAGCTTAATAAAATATTCTATGGGATCACAAAGCCACAACTGCCGTCTGATGTAGTATCTGATGACATACTTTTCTACTCCCATGGAACTACAAAATAGGCATATTCTCTTTTCCAACTGTTCCAAAAATATATCAGCCATCTATTACATTTAAAATTGTGATCAGGTTGAATACTTCAGCCTGATGAGAAAGATGGGTTTGGTTGGCTACTACTCATGAAAGCAGTGTCATAAAAAATGATGATATTACAAATATATTGACAAGCAGTTGAAAGCTTCAATGCAGTACATCCAGAAAAAACTTGGACTATTTCATGTATCTATATGAACAGAAGACTGTTGAGCTTACCTGAAAGCCATGGGTGCCCAGTTTTCGAGGAGGAACAACAGGCAAAGCAGCAGCGTCGGCGTCCTCCATTTCCATAAAAATAAGATTGTCGCAAGCTTTGTATCTAGCCCGTGAGCTCCACAAATGGGTTTCTTCCGTTAACTTTCATCCCTCCCATATACATCGCCCTCACCAACTCCATTTTTCTGGCCCTGTCCGCGGGGTAAAATAAATAATAAAAACCAGCAGTTCCAAGCTCCCTGCAAGATGACAAGAAACAGCTTTCTGAGCTCTACCCTACACAACTTATTCGGTGTATTTTTTTATCCAGGTAAGCTCTGTCCACCATATATGTCAAAATGGACTTGTTGAGAAGTGTTTTAAAACTCTATTAAAAAACAAATGGCAGGCCAAATTCTGTAATATTTGCAGAGAAGACCTTGCAAAAAAAATTTAAACAATTGACATTGGCAGGTTTAAAGCCAAACTCCACAACTTAACGTGGAACTTGGAAGCACATGAACTGTTTGAAAAAATGTAAATGAATCCATGCCCTCATGTTCCACTCCCTCATGTTACTTAGCATCTCTTAGCGTGAGAGAAAATGGGAATTTTAGAATATTTTATGAAGATGCATGAATGAATGAAAGATTTTAATGACTTCCACGATGCCAAGGAGCTTATGGGACTCGAAAAACAAAAACAAGTCATGTAAATATACTAAAGAAAACGCCCAAAATTGTAACTTCTACTTTTTCTCGATTTCTTTGTTAATCGTGTGCATTCTATTATGAATTTTTGTCCAGTAATCTGTTGTTTTTGCAATCTTATCCTCTTCAAACAGGATTGTGAGAACAATATTATCTTATTTTTATATGAAAAGTAATTGCAATTCAACTGGGTTGTTTTGTATTGGCAATTGTAACTATAACATCTCAAAAACCATCTATAACATCTCAAAACCATCTTCTGTATTAAATTCATAGTTATTCTAAAACTCTTGTTTTTGGAGGGTAGGTGTATGTTGACAAAATTGAATCGGTCAGAATCGATGATACAATAGTCCCAATGTTTCGTGAGATACCCACAATTACACTCATGGCATTAAAGACTTTTTTGAACTATGAATAGAATATTTAAAGTAAAAACACATTCAATTAATTCCAGGCAAACTATTTTGTCTTAGGCTACTAGGAAAGATGAACTCTTCATGTTGGGTGAAACATTATCAATGTCTTGTGTCCATACGTATGGTTCACATGCTAAGCATTAAGACTTTTCCGAGCTGACAGCAGGGAAACATTTTAGTGAAAGTGAGACAATTTAATACCTCATTCTTAGAAGTCCCTATTGTAATCAAACCTTCGAGGCATATGTCTCTTTGGCGTCTACTCACCTCAATGAATATTGATTTCAAATGAGTTTTATGAATTAGGTGAAATGGTTTTATAGAAATAAAATTAGTTTATTTTTGAATAAATTTTTTTTTCTAAAAATCTTGTATGTTGCATACATATGTAGTTAAATCTCAAAAAAAAATCTACTAATACTAAATATGGAGTTTTTTCCAAACAATTATCAGAATATTTTGTAATAACCTTACAAGAATCCTATCTATGTGATCTAAATTTTATGTTGAACTTCATAAAGCAATGACCTAGTATTTAGAACTTAAACATCCCATATTTGAAATGATGGGATTAGAAAAATACAAATAGAAAATGTAAGTGTTTGAGGATGGTTGCTTATTTCAATGTTGCAACGTAAGTTTAAGTGTCAAATAGTAATTTTAGCTTCTAACATACAACGATGAAATACAATAAGAAAGTAATTTATCTATACTTGTGATTTATATTAGAGAATTGTATTAACTTTGTCTCCATTTTGACAACCTTTGTCAACATCCTTCTTACCTATGTTAAATGGTATCTTTGGAATAGAGTATGGACATCCTTTCAAGCATAAAGGATAGATGACTTAATTTCAAGTTGTGTACTCTAGAAACATAAGTAGAAACATGATGAAATATATTGACTTATGATTAACAAGGGGGATTATTCCTTAGGCAAACTAGGCAATTGCTTAGGGCGCCAACATTCGGGGGAGCCTAAATGCAAAGAGTTCTCTTTTTATTGTCTATTTTTAAAACTTGACATTAGAACAATTTACCTAAAGAATCTTTTTACTCTAACCATTTATTAATATTATAATATGGTAACATAGATTTCACGTATATACATAAAATGTACTATAATATCTTTGCAAGTAAAAATAAATATGACATATTTTTTTCTCGTTTATATAATTTTGTTTATATTGTTACCCATTCTCTGATGTAGCTCCAAATTATGTAGTTATATAACTTTTTTAGGAAAAGATTCGGTACTTTTATAGTGTCACTAGTGTAGTGGTAGAGGGGAGTATAATCAAGGAAAAAAATATATATTTAATTCTCTATTCCTGAATTTTTATGGTAAATGTCTATTATTTTTATGGAGGAATTGGTAGGCTTGGTCCAAATACTACTCTTCACAAAACCATGGGAGATACATAAGATTTTTTTATTCTTAGCTAAATAAATGATGTTTTGTTCGATTTTGAGTCTCATTGCCTACTTGATATTAGAAAATTGGACTTGTAAGCAACCTTGTATAAAAAAATGTATTTAGTGCATCTTGAGTACCAACTGGAATTAATTCTTTCTATCCATAAAAAAAAATTCATCCTTATATAATAATTTTATAGGATAATTTTATTCCTTTTGTATTATATTTTCTCTAAATTTATGATTTATCGTGATCTGTTTAAAATACGATAATTTAGGCATCTTTTATTTATTTACTTGATAAGAAAAAATTAATAACTAGAATAGTTAGAAGGGTGTCCGCTCCGATTATTGCCTAGGGTGCTCCGACCTTTAATTTGGCTCTAATGATTAATCGAACAAACATTTTAACTCAATCTTTCTCAAAACTTGGTACTCAAAAGAATACAACATACACCCAATCTATCTATGAAAAAGCACAAGAATACTCTTGCATAGACATGGTTATCCATAATTGAATTGGTTATTGCATTACATTTTTAAAATAATTACAGGAAATGCTTTAACACCAAAAACATTCTTCTCTATACTCGATTAAGCATGATCTAAATAGGGTATTACATTAAGTTTCAAACATACTATACTTTAGCACAAAAACATTTTTCTCTATACTCGCAGCATAATTTGAATTGGGTGTTACATTTCACATCCCCATCTGAAATACTTATAGGAAATGTGTTTGATTTCTATCTAACTAGAATCAGATTTCTACAAGTCGATCTGCGTTTATAAACTAACAAGTGTAAAAATAATATTGTTCACTTCATAGATGAAGTCCAAGTGGAAGTGTTTTCTATTTCTTCCATGTATGGTTAATACAAAATCCCCATCCTAGGAGAGTTCTCTTCCAATGAATTGGATTAAAGTGAGGTTAAGGAAAATTCAAACAACAACAAAGATATTGTTGCCTAGATATGATGTTATCGTATAAACGATTTTCGGCGTGAATAGTTGAATGTACCAAGTTATCCCACCACCTTTCATATTGACGATAATACATTCAATCCTTTGTAATAATCGACCTCCAAAATACGGTTGATAGATATCTCTAATACATATTGTGGGTATGGCACTTGTAATAGATTTTTATAAGAATTTATTTTTTGTATATTTCTGATTTATGTATGTTTAATACGTGGTTATTGGGTGTCTATATGGCCCAGGGATTATAGGGCTAAACATAAAGTTCATAATGGAATTAATAAGGTTTCAAATCTTGGTATGAGAATTCTACTTGGACTTAGGAATTTTCATCGTGGATGCCAATGCCATTTTTCCATTCGTGTGTTGATGAAGAAGCAAGAACATGCTTTGATTACATATAACAACATGGACCATAGGGATCGGGGAAAAATGATTTTCATTGGGTAAGAGATAGTTGAATTTAGGGGAAGTCATTTTTGTTTGGCTCCACACATAAGTGATACATTGAAGGATTGGGTGGAAATATTATTGTTGTTGGACTTGACCCCCAAACTTTTAATAATAATCATCATGAAATGGTCCATGAGAAACTCACATTGTTCGAAGGTCATATAGAAGAATGATTTCTTAACGAAAGATGATATCCGCAATATTGAGGGAAGGATAAAAGAAGCGAGATATAAATTTGAGATCAATGATGCAGATAGTGTTAGAACATTTGTCACAAAAAATCCTGAAAAAGTATTTGTGTATGAAGAATTTGAAAAAAATAGGAATGGATGAGCAACCCTTTGTCTTAGGCCTCCATCTTCCTGAGCAACGTGATTGGATATTGAATTATGGACACAATAGTATACTTTCAATGGAATCCACATATGGGAAAAATGTACACAAGGTAATTGTGGTATCTCCAAATTTAAAACATCATACTCATTATTGTATAACAATT
This sequence comes from Taxus wallichiana var. yunnanensis, assembly GCA_018340775.1. Classification (NCBI taxonomy): domain Eukaryota; kingdom Viridiplantae; phylum Streptophyta; class Pinopsida; order Cupressales; family Taxaceae; genus Taxus; species Taxus wallichiana. The sequence goes on along the minus strand of CM031241.1, from coordinate 598,998,919 downwards.
AAGTTTAGCATGTTATATGAAATTCATGTTGTACATGGTTCTTATATTTGAAAGCATGCAAAATAGACTTCCTCTTACATGGGTGTTGATGTCAAGGGCTATTATTCTAGGCATGGCATTGTGGATGTGCATGTTGGTGGTTAGTGCACATTGTCACATGTTGGAATGGAAGCCAAATTCTCTCATGGTGGATGATTCTCATGTTGAAATTGTTTCTATTAGGTAAGTGAAGCCCATGTACATTAGGAATATTGTTTATTGTCAATGAAAAACAATGTTTTACCTACTATTTTTATTACTTTCACATTTTCATTGTAGGGAAGTATTTATTAGTAGCTCTTCTAACTTTTGTTGACCCAAATGATGAGTCACCAATAACTACAAAAAAAAAAAATCGAGGAAATGATGGAATTTTGTAAAATGAGGGATTTATGTTATGTGACTTAATCCCCAAGGATTTAATTACTTAAAGGATTGTTGATTTATTCAAATAATAAAAGTTTAAGTTGAGATTATTTATAACAAAGGTATTATAATAAACTATTAAAAATGAATATGAGAGTGAATAACTCGAGGCATTTTATTGAAGAGGGTTAATTAAAGTAAAAATGTGTGGAACCATTGCGTCGGTTCATAACTACCCATGAAATATTATAAAAAGGCATATGGAAGTGAAAGAATATATAATATTTGAGAGAAAACAATTACAAGTGAGTTTGAGAAATACTCTGTATTTGGATCCAATATTAAATTCCAAGGTTGAAAAAGGTACAAGTAGGCAGTAGGCAAGAGAGAGGGGAACTAGAGGTGTCTTAACCGGGGGTAAAAGGTACACCTCCGAGCAGGTTCCTAGCCGGGGTAAAGATAAAATACACGGGTGTATACAATTTCCTCTCAATAGAGCAGCCATAGTCTAGTGTTTGTTACTAGAGTGGGCATTGGAAATTTGCATCAAATTTCTTATCATTATCTCATATAAGTTCCTTGAAAAATATGAGTAGCTTCATACTTGATCGTGAATACATACTTGTTTATTTTCACAATTAATAAGAGCATGATTCTTTTCTAACCAGGTCATACCCAAAATGGCATCATATTGACCTAAGTTAAGTACATGAAAAGATTCACAAGATACAATATTATCAATTTGAAAATCTAATTCTTCCACTAAAGCTCCTATTTTTCTTACTATCCGTCCATCATCCATCTCTACAACTTGGGGTTGGATTTTTATGTATCCACAATAGCATAAACTTTCATATTATGGTTCCCTTCCTTTGATTTGTCATCAGTTTTATGATGTTTTTCTTATCCCAAACCTTCTTTTTCCGAGGGAAACCCATAGAAAAATGGTTACCTCCACAATTCGAACATTTAATTTCCTCTGGTTTAAGTTTAACATAATCTTGTTTCCTTTGTTGATTCCTAATTTGAATGTGATTACACTTAGCAGTTTCTCTGAAGGTTCTTTTCCTATTGTTAAAATGAAATTTGGAATTCTTTTTATTATAATCTCCTTTCTTTTGCTGAACAACCATTTTATATTTTTCAAATTTTTGGATGTTATTTGAGAATCCTAATTGTGAGGTAGGTTTCCCACACCACACACTAGATTTATATTCATCTCTTAAACCATTAATAAATCTTACAACTATGTTGATTCTAGAAATGAAAGGTACAAATCTATTTAGATTCTCAAAATTTTGTTTATATTTGTTGTGACAGTTTTAAACATTGTTTTAAATCAAAGAATTCATTTTTCCTTTTATGTAAGAAATGCTCAAAAAAATGCTTCTTCCTAAAAAAAAATTTAAACTTATTCCATGGGACCTTATGGGATTTAATTTTTCAGATCTCAACGTATCTTCCCACTAGTTAAGGGAAGCATTTTTTAGTTGATAAGAAGTTATTTGTGTTTGACCTAACTTACTAGTATTCTGTAATTGAAAATATCTTTCTAAACTAGTTAAACATGTTTCACCATGTTCCTACTTCCCCTACATATTCAGGTAACTTAATTTGTCTAGCAAAGTTTTGTATTTCCTAGAAATTTTATTTGAACTTGCTTGCTCACGATCATAATAACTAGAAGAATCATTTGTTTTATTAGAAGTAGAATCCTCATCCAAATAAAATTGTTTTTTCTTGCTTATTTTCTTGTTTATATCTACTAATTCCATATCTTTTATTAAATATAATCTTCTTGCTATATGGTTCACTTATTATTAATTTACCATATTTTATTTTATCCCTATTGCTTATTCTCATCTACTTTTAAAAATTTTAATTTACATTTCACTACATGTCTTTCTATCAAGCTTATTTTTATATATTGTTTCTTTATTTTATCTCTCTTTTTACATAACATTAAACCCATGGGTTACACTCCTTTACAATATTTATTCATTTATTTGTTTGGCTTTGACATTTGAAAGAGAGATTTAACATATTGTTGTTAGAAATGAAAATACCATACTTATTTTAGCTATCTTGGCATGTGAAGTTATTAAGCACTTTGATGAGGCTTATTATTACACATAAGGTTGAAAATATCTACATCTAGAATTATCCCAAGATCTATGTTAATATTGGAATTGAATTTGATTTGATTAAATTATATCCAATCACAAGGACTCGCTTCCTACTTTGAGAATTTAAACTTGAGTTCTTCTTGTACCAACTAATTGAATGGAGTTATTCAACCATAACAATGTGTCGGGTTGGAGAAGACCCAATAATTGATTTATCTTCCTTGTTGGCATTTAGTATTAATCTTATGACAAGGAAAAAAATCTCTCTTAAGGGGTTGTTTAGTTCCTAATTCGGGTGTTAAATCAGTTGTGGGGTACTAATAAAAATTTCAAGAAAGATTGTAGATCTAAGAAGGTAGAAAAGGGTAAGTCATTTGATGATGCTGGATCTTCAGATACAAAACCCTCTAATGAAGACTCGAGAGATTTTTATTGGTGGTATCCAACTCACATCAATACTACATATAGTGTAAATAATGTCATGAATTGTGTTAAAATTTTTGTGTGTTCGATAATAGATTTTTGATGTAAACATGACACCAATATGTGTTGCAAATTTTGCACCACATTTGAACCATATCTACGACAAAAGGTACCTCATGTTTCCTATTTCCATTTAATACTAAATTATGTCTTTTTTCCCTTATTTTAAAATTCCCCCAATACAAAATTAGAGCATTTTTAAGTACATAATAAGAAATTAGGGTTTGTGGCAATCCATTTTCTCTTGAATCACACTTTGCATTTTTATGGAGGAAAGATACTATTGAAATTCAGATTGAAAAGTGGAGGGATTTTTTTGACAATAAGGTGAGAAATTTATTGTTTTAACATGATTTCTTAAAGAAAATATTCTTCCAAAGATTACAAATTTGTTCTTCCAAGCTCTTTTTCTAGATTGTGCATAAAATTTTAAGGTTATTAGATTCTTTGTATACAAAATTACTTCCTTGGGTTCATGATGTATGAAATTGGTGCTCTTTTGGAAAAATATGCAAACAATAGAAAATGTTAGGCACTTAGACTTGCATGCATATCCCATTGCAAACCAAAAATACTTGCAAATCATGAAGATAGGGTTTGGTGTTCTCCCTTGGCAACTATTTTTATAATTTTCTCTTATTTTCACATTTGTATTTAATATTAAATTATGAAACATCCTTTTTTGTTATTATAAACTAGCATAGTAAAAAATCAAATCATCTTTAACTACATAATTATAAATAAGGGTTTGTAGAAAACTCAATTTTTCTCTTGTTATCACACTTTGCATTTTTTCCTAAACCTACAATTGTTTAAACAAGTGGTTTACTAGTTTGTAATTAATATAGTGTTAGCTAGTAGGCATACATCATCACATATACATATGTCTACTTTGGTAGATCTAATTTCTTCATTTGTATTGATATCTACTTCCTCATAACACAGTTCTTCATCAACGAGTATATATGTTACGTATGAGTTGGTAAGTAATTGTAATTTTACATAGAAAATTTTAATTTTGTGTTGATATAAGTTATTTTCATTTCTTTTTATTTTAATTTTATGTTAATATAAGTTATTTTATTTTAATTTTATGTATAGGGAGGATCATCATATTCTTGTGGTTGATGTAGGGTTCGAAATAAAAAAGTGAAAGAGGAGGGGTATTGACCAAGTGATTATGGAACCACACAATTATTTCTTTGAGGTAAATTTAGTTTTGATATGTTTAATTCAAATGAAACCATCATAATATTGATGCATTATATATGGATATTTCACTAATATTAAGTTAATACGTAGACATTTGAGACTGAAAATTCAAATAGTGACTCTGATGTTGAACAAGTTTGACCAAAGAAAATTCAAAGTAAATATTCCCATTGTGTCATCTCGATGATGAAATTCATCCTAACAACATCACAAGGGATCATAAATCTCATCTGAAAATACTTTACTCAAAGGAAATGATGATGTGCTAGGAAAAATAAACACCTTTTCCTGGGACTTTTGATGAAGATGTTCCAATGGAAGAGGGCATTGGGATTCAAAACATGGTTCACCATTTATTTGATCATGATCATGATGATGAAAAGAACAACATGATGATGAAGAAGAAGAACAAGATCAAGAACAAGAGAGGATGATTTTGAAATTTTCTCAAACTCCTTTATTTGAGCAAAGAGAGTCTAAAACATCATTGTTGAGTGTTATATTGGCATTGATGGACTTGAAAACAAGGTTTGGTTAGTCAAACATTAGTGTGAATGCTTTATTGAGGTTAGATAAAAATTTCATAACTATATTTTACATTTGATATATATTTCATATGTTTCATTAGTTTTTGTTTTTCCTTTTCTTTGTTTTTATTACAACCTATTGAAAATTAGTTTTTACCTCAAAAGAACACACTTCCCTCCTCATATAGAGAGGACCAAAAATATCATCAAATTTAGGGGTTTTCTATGTCAACTATGATGCATGCACAAATGATTGCATTTTATTTAGGAAGGAATATGAGAATGAGGTTAGTTGTCCCAATTATAGGGCATTCCGATTTCAACAAGGAGTGAGAGGGCTCACCATTCCAAATAAGGTATTGAGACATTTTCCAATAATTCCGACACTTGGGCATCTTTTACATTTCGATTCACATACAAAGTTAATGTCATGGCATCATAAGAATAAAAGTAGTGATGGAGTTTGGCGTGTTCCTTCTAATTCAAATGCAATGAGGCACATTGAGAAGTTGTGTCCTAAAAATATAGAGAGGGGTCTGTAGTGTACAATTTGGTTTTGGAAATGGATGGTGTTAACCCCTTTTCTAGTATGTCAACTAGCTACTATGTGACGCCATTACTATTAATAAAATATAATATTCCTCCATGGTTGATGATTTCTAAGAAAAAATTAGTGTTGTCCTTATTGGTACTGTAAGTATCAAGTAGAAATTATGGATTTGTAACTAAAACCAGTAATTGATTATTTCTGAAGCATTATGGGATGACATTCTAATGTATGACCTTTTAAAACACATTGGTTAGAGGAATTTCACTTGTTATGGTATCTTATGATGGATTATTCATGATTTTGTTGGGATGATTTTTGTTCCTATGTAAAAGCACAATAAAATGTCCCACTTTTTGTATGTTTTGTACCTTTATAAACATGAATTTTCAGTTTCATTGATTTTCTAAAGGTAATAGCCACAAAACCGTACACATTCATGAAATTCCACAAACTAACAAAATGTTGTGTTTAGAGTGTAGAATACATGTAATTTTTATTTTAAAAAATGGTAAAAAATATGGTCTTTTTCTTAATTTTATTCATACGTTGTTTCTTATGTTATAAAAGAGGAATGACTGTCCCTAGGTGGTTTTTTTAAATGAAAATTTATTTTTTCACCATGAAATTTTAGATATATGTTCAAGATTTGAATTTTGAGGTGCTGTCAAATTTTCATATTTTTTTACTTATATATTTTTAAAATTAATTATTTAGTAAAAATATTTTCAAATAAATGGCATACATATGTTTATGCCAATAAATTTTAAGATTTATATCGAAATTGATTTTTTTTTTTTTCATAGGTAAGAAGAAGACTTCAACAAATAGTAAGTTTATTTTTTTCAAAAAAATTGATATATTTTTCTATTTTTCAAATTGGGTTGATTGTGTATGATCGATTGTCCTAAAATACCATATGTTAGCAAAATATAAAATAAATAGTAAAACAATTTTTTTAAATGAAAAATATAGGGGATTCGCGTGAAGGGGGTTCACATGAACCCCTTAAACCCTAAATCTGCTGCCCAAAACTATATGAATATCTATATATAACTCTGTACCATCAAAATTATTTGGACCCAAAGGGGTTCGCATGAAGGGTGTTCGTGCGAACCACTTTCTTTGTCCTACATGGCAATTCGGGTGAAGGGGTGTTCACACGAACACCCTCAATTTCCAATCCCGCCCAACCTCTTATTTTAAAATTGGAAATAAATGATCATATATATATATATATATATATATATATATATATATATTTGTGTGCATTTTTGCATCATACACTAATTTTGTTGATCACTTCTATATGTAGGTCTCTCAAAAAAAAGGAAAATATGCTTTTCCAAGGTGCGGTGATCAACTATGTGGAAGGTCATCCAAATATCTCAAAAAATTATATAAAGGATATCAAAGGTTCTTTTCGATGGAGCATGAGTATTGTGTTAAAAATAAAAATAAGTTTGATGGAAAACTTGATATTAGAGAACCTCCAAAACTTATGTCACTGGGATTGGTATAAATCCTTCACACAAGCATGCATAATATCAAATGTGGATATTCCTCCATATTGGTGGAGAGATTGGGTATGGTTGTCTTAAATTAGCCATAGAGTTGAAATGCTTGCAGGAATGAAGAAACTATCTATATTCTACAGTCTCTCATATTAGAAGAATTTATTAGTTGGGCATATTTTGGATCCAATGCATATATTTAAAAATGTAGTAGTTTCTATATGGAATCACATCTCTAGAAAATAGAAAGACACTCCAAGTTCTAGAGATAATCTAAAAGTTGGTGGAAAACAATGTCGAAGAAGGAAGAATGGGCTCCCTAGATATTATGTAAAGATCAAGTTAATTTAGGGAATCAAACAATGGAAGAAAATCATATGCCAAATTGCTTTGGGTTCTCCATGAAATGTGCATTTATCACTAATGGGCGCAACACAAGCCTAAAAACATGTGATTGGCATAACATTAAAAGGTAATTCACAATTTTTTTTTAAATTATGCAACATATTATTATCTTCATATTTAACTTTTATAACTTATTTATGTAGCATATATTTCCCTTGGATTTAAGGGGGTCATTTTATAATCTTCCACTTGACCTACTATAAGCATTATATAATCTTTCCATTTTTTTGAGGTAATATAATTTTTGTTTTCAACTAAAACTCATCCATTTATATGAAAAATATTATTATATTGAAAACATGACTACCATTGTTTGTAAAATAGGTGGTTGTCTTCAAAATAGATATTAGAAAAAGGATTGAGTAGGAGAAAGAAAATATTACAAATTGGAAAATGAATTGCCTACCTCTTTCATGGATTCTCAAACTCATCTATTAGTGCATTTGGTCGATGATCTTCAAATGATAGGTGTAGTTAACACATGATGGATGTTTTTGCTAGAGAGGTACATGAAGACCCTAAAGGGATTTGTAAAATAGTTAACATGTCCATAGGGATCTATGGATGAAGGATATATTATTCAAGAAACATTTTCTACATGTTAGAATATCTTGGGGAGGAATTTCCATAAATACCACACATTTGGGATGTTGAACATGGAAATGAAAAATTGGAGGAGAAACTTCTTAGAGAAAGAAATTTTTTGAAACTTGTATGTATTGAAATTCATATCAAACATATATGATGTATTTTTAGTGTGTGTGTAACCATTAATTATTTATTTACATGTTTGATTTTTAGGGATTGTTGAAAAATATTTCATTGATAATTTCATGTTATTGAATAAATCGAGATTTGTGTGTCTCAAAAATATGAAGAAGAAAATACTAGCCATGAGAGCTAAATGATTGATTGGAGACAAAAACATCCACACAAACTTGATTAAACTTGATTATAGAAGTTTTGAAGTTATCATATTTAGGTGTACTTGGTACCCTTCTATTGATAACAATTTTTTTAGAGTGGAAAATGAAAGTGGCTTCTACTCAATTGAATTTTCTAGAGCATTACCTGAGGGGAAAGAGTCATATGTGTTACCTCAACATTGTGATCAAGTATTAATTTTTGTAAGGTTTTTATGTATGTCTTCTCCTTTTTCATGCACACAATTTCTATATGTAGGTCTCCTTTTTCATGAATTAATTTTTTAAACTATGTTTATATATGTCTTCTTCTATCCTAATATATATATATATATATATATATATATATATATATATATATATATATATATATATATATATATATATATATATATATATATATATATATATATCTATATATCTATATAAGGTAATTGGTAGTTTGTATTGCATTATGAGCCAAGGATGAGACATGTTGTTGATGACAATAGTGTTGTAACATGAGCATCATGGGGAACAATTGATGTTGTTAATAGAGATGATGAACATGACTCTAGTGATGATGATGACCTTGCCAATAATGAAGAATATCATCATATTGATCAAGTTGATGATCAAGGTGAAGTTGATTTTGAAGAAGAAGATGATGATGATGAAAGTGATGGTGATGAACTTCACGAAATTGTAGATAATGAAGATGACGATGAAATGAATATCCCAATAGGTAGATATTTGGAAAATGAATGGAATATTCCCATAACTACATATATAGAGAGGAAGAAGAAGGAAACATTAGTTATGACTACAAATCCAAGTCATGTAACCAATGAGGAGTTGGTGGAAATACAAGAAGATGAAAATGAATAGTTGAAATATTCATAAGCCTATTTCTTGTTTTGTTATATTTCATTAATTCAAAATTTTGTCTTGTGTTATCAATATCCCATTACATATTTTTTCTTTTTCTTTGTTGAGATAGAATATATTTGTCCATTTATGGAATTTGAATTCAACTCAATTAATTTGTAAATGTAATTGATTTTTTAAAGTCTACCCCAATTTGGCATATCACTAATTTGGTATATATGAAGTGAGATGTGGATGATTTGTTATTTTGATCAACGTCAAATAGGTAATAATTTGGTGTATGAAACTTACCCTATTAGCATATTTAAGTGGCACAAATTTTGGTCCACTTATCACAAATACATACATGGTTTGACAAATTATATGGTATGTTGGTTTTAGGAATTAAATTTGATGGTTCACCTTAACTACCAATTAATGTTTTATGACTTCCATCCTATTAACAATGTTATTCAAAATGATTTTAATGTTCTTGGTAAAAATAACAAAAATTTAATGTTATTTGAAGACATTTTAATGTTTTTAGTAAAAATAATAGTATTTTAAAAGTAAATAGCAAAAAGTGTTTGAAAGATTTTAAAATAATAGAGGACATACCCTCTAAGTCCCAAAGTCCTAGAAAACATTCAAGATGTATGTCGTGTCACCAAAATCTAGGGAACATTTAACCATCTAACTAACATCAACTAGTCGATCAAAACGACCACGGGACATTTGCAAAGTAAACACAACAAAAATTCACCTTAAACGTTAGATTATATTCTTATAAATCCATACAACATCTACAAAATTTAATCCTCCATGGGATTTCTAGTCTATGGAGCTACATGGGTAATAACTTCAAAAATTATTCCTCCTCTTAGCACCTTCTAATATTTCTCAAAAATTGTATAGTTTCTAACCCTTATCTCTTTAATCGAGCTTTAATCAAGGATTTAGGAAGGTATTTATAGGCAATCTTCCCACCCATCAAGATTTTGAAATTCCTTCTAGAATCCTCTCATAATCCTGCTCAAACTGAAATTCAAACTCTATGCATTAATGGTGACCAACTACTCCGTGCTTGGTAGTTGAGAGAAGTCCATCTAGAACTCCACGTCATAGTTGAGCTCGAACTATTTTTGGATACCTATATTTCCATTGTTTTCCACCTCCAAGTATTTCTCTATGCACATTATGTTCTCCCTATAAAATATTTATGCACCGCCACGTGCCTTTCTGTGACACCTTGCCATTATATTTGATCTATTTTAGTTCTCATGTGCACCACCCAACTTATCCAAAATTCCAAAATCTATGCAATTACCTTTCTTCTGCGATGCTCCCGCATCAAATAGCTCGGGTAAACGAAAGTGAGCTCCGTCTCACAAGTCGAGCTCTAGAGTATGGCCTAGCTGACCAAGCTCCTTCATACTTATCCATGTCACATATTCTTTTGCGTGTTCCTTCCATTTTACTAAATATTCCATGTATTCCTTTCCGTGTGTCATCTTCACTATCTTTGAGTATAGTATGGCTTGGATTTATTTAATCCTTTTCTCCGTAGTTGCCTCCTTCGATCTATAATTTCTTCATCTTATAGCGCTTCTTCCTCTAATTCTTATGCACACTGCTCCTTTAGGTCTATATACACTAGTTTCCCTTCATGGAACTCATATAAATCTAAAACATTGAAAATTGGAGAGATGTATAATCCTGGGAAACTCTTAACTCATAGGCATTTGGCCCAATTTTTTACATTATCCTACATGGCCCAATTTTCTTCATCTTCAACTTATTATAGGTTCCCTTAGTAAACCTATCCTTCCATAAATGTGCCATTACTTTATCACCTTCTTTAAATTCCTTGGGTTTTTTCCCTCTATCCTCGTGTTCCTTATAATCTTGATTACTTCTTTCCAATTTCTCAAGCACTTCCCCATGTAATCTATTCATATAAATGCATATCCTTCTGCCTTTGTGCTTTGATTATTTATTACTCCATGTAATTATGTGACTCCTCTTGGACTTGTCCCATAAAAAATTTCAGATTGGGTTCTTCCTATGCTCATATTAAGTGAATTAATTATAGAGAAACTCATCTTGTACCAACACCTAATCCCATTGGAATGGCTTTTATCTTATTAAGTTACACAACAAATTTCCTAAGATTATGTTTACCACTTCCATTTTCCTACCATTTTATGGATGGTAAGATGAACTATAAGTCAAGAGTTCCCCCAACTTCTTCCACAAAGTCCTATAGAAATTTCCTAGAACTTAGTATCTCTATATGATACCATGCTCATTAGTAGCCCATGAAAACACACTATCTTCTTGAAAAATAGATGCACGATCCTGTAACATCAATTTTCTTCGTACATTCAATAAAATGTGCCATATTTGAAAATATATCAACTACCACAAATATGGAGTCATTCCCTCTCTGATTCCTTGACAATCCTAACACAAAATCCATGTTGCTATCTTCCCATGGTCTATTTTACATAGGTAAAGGTTGATACAACCTTGTGTTTTACTTTTGCCCCTTGTCCAACTGATAAACCTTACATCTTTATACATACTTACACACATCCATGCTCATCTTAGGATAATAATATATCTCTTTAGCCATGTCAAAGTTTTTAATTCCCAAAATGACCTCCTAGTCCACCACTATGTTTTATCTTATCGATTATCACGTATTAATCTTTTTGGTATGCACAACTTCACTCCTTGGAATAACCTTCCTTCCTGCATAAAATAGTCTAACCGAGGCATCCTATCCATACATTTTGGTTCCTAACATGCCTCCCACACTTCTTTAAAATCCTTATCTTATTCATATAACTCTTTTATGACCTCAAATCCATGACTTCATTGCACATTTTTTCAATACCAAAACTCTTCTACTCAACGCATCCAAGACCTTGTTGGATTTTCCATTGCAGTGTTTGAACAAAAAGAATAAATTTGTAGGAACTTTTCCCACTTCATATGCCTTTATTTTAATTTTTCATGATAAACTATAGTGTCTAGTGATCAATGTACAAAACAAACTCGTTTGGAAAAAAACAATGCCTTTATTTTTTCAACGCTTGTGTTATTGCATAGAACTCTTGATCATATGTCAAGTATCTCCTTTTTGCATCATTTAGTTTCTCACTGAAGTAGGATATGGGTCTCCTTTCTTGACTTAGTATTTCACCAAAATATGTTGCAATTTCTTCGCAATATACCTGAAATACCTTCTCAAAACTTGGCAACACTAGCAGTGATTGCACTATAATCTTTTTCTTCAACTCTTAGAAGCTACGTTACTGGTTATTTCATCCACAAAAATTCCTTACACTCTCCTTTCATTGTCTTTATGAACACTTGCACATATTCGATCAAGTTCCTAATTAAATTCATATAGAAGCTAGCTAAACCATGAAAACCTCGCATCTCTGTCACACTTCTTGGCAAGGGCCACTCTATAATTACACACAGCTTTTTCTGGGTCCATTCGCAATCCTTCCTGGGATATTACAAAACCCAATTATACTAACTCTTTGTGCATAAAGCTACACTTCTTTATATTCATCATCAATTCTTCTTCTTGCAAGTGCTTCATCACCTGTCACATGTGTTCAATGTGTTCTTCCTTGGTTTTACTAAACACTAGTATGTCATCCAAATACACAATCACAAATTTTCCCAAAAATGGCTTCAACACTTCATTCACCAGACTCATGAAAGTACTCGGGCATTGGTTAACCCAAATGGAATGAATAACCATTCATATAGGCCCTCATTTTTTAATGTGATCTTCCACTCATATCCTTCCATAATGTAGATCTGGTGATAACCACTCTTCAAATCGATCTTGGAAAAAATTTCCCACCACTAAGGTAATATATTATATTATCTATCTTGGGTAATGGAAACCTATACTTAATGGTAATCTTGTTGATGGATCTAGAATCAACACACATGTGCCATTCTCCTCCTTTCTTTAGTGATAACATTGCAGGTACTACATAGGGGCTTAAAATTTCACACACTAGTCCTTTGTCGAGAAATTCTTACACTTACCTACGCACTTATTCATTCTCTTTTGGGGTCATTCTATATAGTGCCTTGTTTGGAAAACTAGCTCCTAGTATCAAGTCTATTTGATGATTGATACTACACACCGAGAGGTAAATACCTAGGTAATTAGTCTGTGTGTAAATCCCTTGATAATTATTCTATCACAATCTTCGGGAACTCTATTAATACCTTGTGCACTTATGTAGGAATTTCCTCCCTTTTTGTGCAATCTCTGTGTGCTTTCTTTGGAACCAATGCATAACATGTCTTTTCTTCCTCAACCTCTCACAATAATTCTTTATAGGATATAAGAAAAACACTTATGCAAACTCCATTGTATAATTCTCCTTTCTTCTCATCTTTTAATGGTGATAAGTTAAACTTGTGGCCATATTTTTTTATGTGAATAATATTCACGTGCCCATAAGGGAAAAACTTCATGTCATTCTACCAGTGGCCTTCCCAACAACAAATTAAAAACATCCATTGATATTACATCACATGATAATTCATCACAATAGTTTCTAATATGGAATTTCACAAGGATTTGCTCATTTACAAGGACTTGGTGCCCTTTTTATAACCATGAAACCTTGTAGGGGTTGGGATGCATAATATTATTCATCCCTAATTTCGTAACCATTTCACAAGAAACAAGATTGTTTGTGCCCCCACTATCAACAATCACTTTACAACATTTTCCCTGACTTGCAAATGGTCCTAAACAAGTTTTTCCTTTGCGTAGGTTCCTCTTCTTTCTGTGATGTCTTCAACAATACTTTCCTTATCATCGTGATTCTTTTTTCTCTGGTATCTCAAAATATCATTCTAATCTCGTTGATTCTACATCTATATGAGTAAAATGTGCTCCATCTTCTATGAGCCTAATTTTTAATTCACTTTATGCATTTAGAAACTCGAACACATGGTGTCATATGGTTCCACACTTGAAATTTTTATAAATAATCCTCTTCCCCATCCTCAACTTAATCTTCCACTTCCTCTTGAAGAGTATGACATGGAATTAATATGTGCACTATTCTAGGGAAATTCCTCCCCACTACTACATTCATATTCTTGTAGTCTACTATATACTCGGTCGATTCCCCCTCTACCACACACATTGCAAGTCCCTCTCCTAGAAGCACTCTAAATTTTATGCACCAATTTATCTTCCTCCTTTAAGGCTAATTGGTAATCTTCTTTCACTTTGTTTGAATGTGTAATAGATGATTTATTGCTAGATTCCAACTCTCAAGCCATTAACATATCACACAACCTTCTCTTGATCAACTTATATATGTCTAGATCTTATCATGATTCAATGAAACTCCTCTAGGTAGTATTTAACTAAAATCTACTTTTGTCTCAAGTTTTGCAATTTCTTGAACAAGCTCATCTCAGTAATCGAATGACAAAAATTACTTCTCATTTTTGTGACCATGTGATCCTAATGCACTATCTTATCCTTTCCTCTTCTTTGTCTCTTGTTTTGTATATCCTTCCACCATGATGTGATATGTTCTTTCAACTTAGTTTGCACTACTTTAACACACTACGGGTTAGTTATTTCTTCAAGCTCAAAGTATTCCTCCATACTTGTCAACCAATCCATAAATTCTTTAGGGTCCAACATTCCAAAAATTTATGGGACATTCATCCTTGTTCCACGACCCATCTTAGAAATAAATTATAGAAATCATGCTTCCCCTATGCCTATGGCTATTAGAAGCACAGTGGCTAAGAGGGGGGGTAAATCATTCATATAATTTTTTTTGCTTAATTTACCGTAACATAAATTCATCATTCAAATCAATCATTCAACATACATAATCAATTGTGAGCTTATTAAGTGTGCATCAACCATCCATAAGTGCAAGAGACAAGATACAACAAATGAACACCAGATATAAAGTGGAAAACCCTCAAGGGGAAGAAAATCCACTACACCTTTTTCATGTATTACAAAAAACAAAGGAAATTAATTAAATC
Organism: Taxus wallichiana var. yunnanensis; assembly: GCA_018340775.1. Taxonomy (NCBI): domain Eukaryota; kingdom Viridiplantae; phylum Streptophyta; class Pinopsida; order Cupressales; family Taxaceae; genus Taxus; species Taxus wallichiana. Next base: position 598,983,865 of record CM031241.1, on the reverse strand, counting down.
ACCATCTTCATAAGGAGTACGAACCCCTAGTTTAGTAGGACACCAACCCTACAAGGAGCACCAACCCCTAATTTAGTGAGGCACCAACCCCAAAAGGAGGATACAACCCCTAAGATGATCAAGAACCAAATCAACCACTTGAAGATGAATATCACTTGATTATTTGTTTCTCCAACAAATGATTTGTATCACTAGTTCAATTCCATACACTCAAAACCCTCTCAAACAAACTCTTCTCCTACTTCGCTCAAACTTGCATCATATCATGTTGATTACATCTAATGACCTTGAAAACATATTACTCTACTTTTCCCAACTCTTAATTCATCTTCTAATCTCTTCCCTTGACCCCTTTATCCTTTTCATTCACCTCCTCTAGCATGCTCATATCCTCATCATCACTACTAGTCATAATGAGAAAATATAACATACTTTATATACATGGCTTATCGTAAACACAACCATAGGTCAACCAAGACCATTAAGGTCAGTCAAGAAAATATTAAAACATAACTAATCATCCTTATAAATTTAATTCCAAGACCCCATTAGGTCGGCATAAGCCTAGACACACCAAGACCTCTCGGTTAGGCCTACAACAATCTCATCACTCCAACGGTAGTATAAACACCATGTAGTTTGATCAAAGCACTATTATTCCTAACATTATGTTAACTATCCCTCTCCCCTGTAAATTGACGACACCTCGTCAACTTGACTCCTCTAACTCGTCATTTAAGACATTCTTTTTGTTGTATTTCTCCTATAAACCAATTAATGGGGTTAGTATAGTCCCTTTTTGGTTAAACCATATTATCATCCTCTTCTAGACTACTTCTACTAGCTTCCTAGACTATTAATCCATTTCATTGGATTGATTAGACCTCTCAAAACTCTCTAAAAATCCTAATTCCTCTCTAAACAAGATTAACCAACCTAACCTAGTTTAACTAATCCTAACCACAATTAACCTATTATAAACCTAGTCAAATCTTACTTTGACTTACTAATCAACTTGTTGACTCCCTTTTAGTCCCACATGCACCAAAATTCCCCCACTTTCCCAAATGGAAAACTATAAATAGCCCACTACCCTCCTCTCATTTCTAAGAACTCTCCTTCTTCCTAACATAAACTATAGCATTTTGCTTAGGGTTTGGAGTTTATTTCATCTCTTTTATTGAGCTATTGTTTTTTTCCATTGTACTACACACAAAACATTGAATAAATGGGAATAACCATTAGCCTTGAAGCCATTAATGGTGAGATCCCATTATCATAATCAAAAATTGATTATTTAGAATCCTTACTAGGTTCATTTGTTAAAGATTTCAAGAATAAAGGATTACTAAATATGTTAGGTTGTTTGTTTATTTCAAGTTTAATGCATGTAAAGTGATAAATCCTTGTTTACTTCTTATAGTAAGGAAAACTATAAATAACCCACAACCCCCTCTCATTTCTAAGAACTCTCCTTCTTCCTAACATAAACTATAGCATTTTGCTTAGGGTTTGGAGCTTATTTCATTTCTTTTATTGAGCTATTACTTTTTCCATTGCACTACACACCAAACATTGAGTAAATGGGAAGAACCATTAGCCTTGAAGTCATTAATGGTGATCTCCCATTCTCATAATCACAAACTAATTGCTTAGAATCCTTACTAGGTCCATTTGTTAAAGCTTTCAAGAATAAAGGATTACTAAATATGTTAGTTTGCTTCTTTCTTTCAATTTTAATGCATGCAAAGTGATGAATCCTTGTTTATTTATTATATGATGGTCCATTGACTAGTTTGTTAAAATCCTTTGGGGTTTCTTTAGATATTCTTACCCCATGTCCATGGCTTTTGCAAATTTTCATTGAACACATTTGGCATGCCTAGTGGGACACTCACCATTGTCCTCTAGGGGCCTTTTTCAAGATTTTTAAGTCCACTTTCATGTTTTCTAGGAGAAACAACTTGTTATCTACTTAATTGCATTTTTAGGTGGGCTAAATCATCCTTATTCATACATTTTTGTGGGTTTGAGCTGAAAAAAGGCTTCGTTAACTAACCTTTAACCTGATTAATTGTCAAAAAAAATTCATTTTTCATGACTTTTACAGGTTTTTAGGGGGTACGCGTAGGTGTCCTAGAAGGGGGTGTCTTCGTTGAAACCCTAGTGTAGGTGTCAAGCTAGCTGTGCACCCACCTGATCATACTACTTGTTTATAACTCATTTAGAATGGGTCGCGTCTCTGTCGATTGTTGGGCATCCTCGTGTCTCTGGACACACTGGTTTCTATCATCACACTGTATCATCTAAGTTATTTTTCTTATAGGCATATCCGTTGGGCTGAGAGCATCTACGTTGAAACCCTAGCACACATATCTGGGAGGCCCACATTAGTTTTGGGGCCCTCTGTCATAAAACCCTTCCACACGTCCACAATTTTTTGGGTGCGTATCTATTGGCTGGGGTGTGCAGGAGTCATATTAGATGCACATGCATTTGTGTTAAAATTGAACTTTTTACCTCAAAGTTATAAGATCATTTTTCAAATTTTTGACGGTTTTCAAAGTCTAACAAAGTAAGTGCAGGGTGTTTTTTAGTTGTTTAAAATAGCATAGCTTAAGTGTTTTTGTTTCTTAGCTAGAACGAGGTTTGTGAAGTGTGTATGCTCTCTCCTTGCACCTTCTAGGTGATCTTGGAGATCAAAAGCACTTCTACAACCTTTTGTCACGTCTAAAAACACTTGTTTTATACTTCTAAAAGGTAAAATACTTTCCATATAATTTATTTTAGTGGAATTTTCACATTGCGTATGCTCTTCCTTCGTGCCTTTCGGTGATCTTAGGAATCAAAAGAAACATGTAAATTCTCTTTCTTGATATCGTATTCAATGGAAAATTACTAACTCCATACGTATAGGTCCTAACGCTTGTCAAAGAAAGACACCAAGACAAAACAAAACCTTCTAATACACGTATTTTCATACAAGTTGCCAAACAATGTGCTACTTAAAACCACATTAAGTTAAACAAGATAAAAAACACACCACTTCACTTCACACTGTATTTTAAGTTTCGGAAAAGGGTACGTCCCTATCCACTCAATTAGAACATAACCCCTTTGGCATAAACACCTTAAGCTACAATAATGGGGGTGGTTCTAAGAAGCCTAAAGTAATCCACCACTGAGTAACCTTGTGGATGAAACAGAGCGCTCCACTTACCAACTTAACTAGATGTACACTGTAAGTTAGAGTCAATGTTTTATGTATCAATACCCCAGTGGACGGCACAAAAGAATGCAATACTTTCTCATTGTATAAAGGGGGTAAAGTAAAGCGAGAGGTAATTGTAAATCGATTAGTGCGACTCTTTAGGTAAATCGAGATCACTCTTAGAAAAATTGTGACACCTAGTTGAGAGATCTTATTAGGGAAGCCATTTTTTCTTGGATCCCACTTTTCTAGTCCATTTTCATGTCAAGCCATCATGAAGTGATGACTCACTTGGATTCTGAACCTTGTTTCTTGAACAAGGTAAAAATTCCATGTAAGTTAGAACTAAGTGTCTTTCATCATGGAATTAAATGATGTCTCACTTAGCTCAGTTTCTTTCTCACCTTCGGATGAGGTGAAACTCTACCCAAGTGGTGCTTAGTTTATTTTCATCCTTTTGATCTATACCCTTGCATTCTTGCTGCCCATTTGGAGTGAGAAGGAAGCATACCTCGCGTGTTTATCAAAGATAGTACTCACCACATTTTTTCCATTTACACCCATCCATGTTTGTGGCTGGGTTGTTAAACGTCTAAAGTGCATGGGTAAATTTTTCATATCTTTGATAGTCCTTTGATCTTGATTTCAAGATCATCTTCACTACTACAATTTCAGTTCATCATTTATCTCTCCTTAGGTTGATAGTTTTTCTCTCATTCTAGTCACACAATTTTGGTACTTACATCATGTTTTTAGTTTCTTGATAACTTAATATAAGTCCCTTTATTGTGTGGTTGTCTTCTTCATGCGCAACTAACAACTTCTTTCTATACTCATACTCCATTTCAAGTTACGACATCATCTAAGTATTTTTGAGAGTGTCGATATTGCCTTATATATACCGAAATAATGTAATCTTAATACTAACACCTTGTTTTCTCGGTTAATGTATCAGGATAGTGTTTTTACGGTATACATACTCATAACTTCCATTTTCATAAAAATTAGCTTTCATCGGCATTCAAACTAGTTTTAGTATACCTCGTCGAGAGATTGCGTCAATACCACTTTAATATTTAGGCCTTGTTAGAATTCTAACTTGACCTACGTATTGATACGATATTTTCACTATCCGCTTTGGACCCTTCACCGGAATCATAGTTAGGGTATAAACTTGGAAAAATGAAAATTTGAGTGACCATTTCATTTAAGTGTTCATATGAGTGTTCTTTGAATCATAAAAACAATTGCATAGCATTACTTCTAGAACACACTAGGTTATTTCAACATCACATCGAGTGACTTACACAAACATCGCCTAGGTTTCATGTAAAATTCAAAGCACATTTAGATGAAACCTCATATAACTTTGACTAGTGATGCCTAGAATCATGAAGATGGCATCCAAACCAAATGATCACAACTTAGGAGAAAACCCTTTTGAGTCCTTCCCATTTATCGGAAACAAATTAGCCCGTCTCTTTTCACAGGTCAAGGACATAGAGCCACTGATTGATCATAATGGAGAGGAGTCTAGATCTTTTGAATAATGACACCAATTAGACTTAGGTCACTTTGACGAAATCCTTTATTACAACAGATATCAAATACTCACAAGCATATTAGAATTAAGGGCTAAGCTTCCACATGAATGCGAAGTAGAAACCAAGGCCATTAATCATAAAACAAAATAATGAAGGTCCCTCTTAGACATGGATAACCCCTTTGACATAAGGCACACTTCTACTTTTGGGAATCATCACAACACCGCTGAAGGATACCCATCTAAGCCACTTGGTGATCCACGATGACCTTATTACAAGGCTTTACGTAAAGTGAATATTGATCACAAGGCCTCACCACCTCCCAATTTTGATGAGGAAGAGGATCCTTTAATTGAAGAAGAGATCCTAAATCAGAGCCAAAAATTAGCAAACTTAGGCTCTTCAAGTAGGAATGCATACAAAGAAAAACTCAAAACAAAATCTAGTGAGTTCCACTTCGATCCGTATAATGATGACTGTAAAGTGGCTAAAGCACAAAGACCCATGTCGCCCAACCAAAGAGCAATTCATTAAACGAGAATTACAATCAATAAAAGACACACTTACTATGCTACAAGAGGGAAATGTAGGACATAGTAGGAAATATTTGTATGAAGAACTATGCCCTTACCCCTTTGATAAGGACATGTTACGACAACCCTTCCCAAAGCATTTTACCGTTCCTAAATTTGATAAATATAAAAGCAAAGGTGATCCTCGTGATCACATCAAAGAATTTTATATGGCTTTCCAAGAGGTTGCGTACAACGATAAATTCTTAATACGACTCTTCCCTTGTAGCCTAGGGTACTAGGATTGGAATGGTTCTTTAGCATACCCAAGGGATCCATTACAATGTGGCCTGCGTTAGTAGAAAAATTTGTATGACATTATTCCTAAAACATGAAAAATGATATCACAATGAACAACCTCTACAATGCAAAGTAGAATCCCAACAAAACATTTGCAAGCTTTTTACAACGATGGCGAGGATTGGCAAGTCGTTTCCCTTGTGCCTTACTAGAAAAATAGCTAGTGATCATATTTGTTCCTAACTTAAACCCAGAGATAACCTTCCATTTACAAATGCACCACGGCTCTAACTTTGAAAAAGTTACAGAGAAGGGAAGTCAAATAAAAAGGCCCTCATCACAAAGGGAACACTTAAACTGGTTGTCAAAGACAAACATAAAGAAAAATCTGTAGAAAAACCAAATTTCTTCAACAAAAACAAACATGTCGTTGGTGATGGCATTATGGACTCTAAAAGAGTCCAAACTATTCAGACCGGTCCGTTGTTAAAGCTCTCACAAGGACCTCATCCCAAGGCACCCATTAAACATACATTCACACCCATTTGGATGATCCACATGCTCACTAACATCACTGAATTACATGTGCTAGTTAAGCGATGACTATCCATCCTAGAGGATAACACCAACCCATTATTATATATTCATGTGTATGTCATCCATACTATTATTACAATGGGTTCGACCTACACTTTCTTCTTCCATACTTGGTTTTTATATTTTTGATAAACACTTTCTTCCATACTATCTTGTCAATTGGTCCCCACCTCCATTTCCTTCCTTATTCTATACATTTTTATCAACTTGGGGGAAAACATTGCAAATCAAACACACAACCTCTCATTTGTGAGGGAAACACTTTACAAACCGGCTTGCCTCAAATATTTTGCAACAACTTTTTATTTATTTTTATCATGTATTTGAAAACAAATAAAATGTTTAGGTATGACTCACCTAACAGAACATGGTATGCATGAGGCGATCATATAGAATAAATGTAGAATTATAGTATGGTGGTGTTATCTTGTAGGTTGGATAACCACATGCCACATGCTTTGATGAACATCCTTAAATAACACATGCCACCATAGGCCTACTAGAAACACTTCCTTATGGTATCTCCCATGCTAAGCGAGAGGATTCAATCACCATGCACTCTAAGTTAAGGGGTGCATACGACCACCTAAGCACTATATAATTAAAAATAAAAATATACCTTTAAATACATTAGGAAGAATTTAAATTATGTCAAATGCATTTTACAAGTAATTTAAATTATGTTTTTGAATAGAAATAAATTTAAGGTGGTTCATTATTTGAGAATAAAGTCATGTATGTGGTACTACTTATGTGTCACCATTTGATTGGCTAATTTATTGATATAATTTAATTCGGCTTATTTTATATAATACATGTAATCTCTTTAATTTAAACAACTAATAGTCCTTTACTTCACATGTACACTCACCACTATTGATCTATACACAATAAGTGGATCCTCTCCCTTATAACCTCCCATAATTCCTTGAGAGGCTTATTTCAATATGACATCCTTTTATGCTAAAAACAATACCCTTTACATGTGGAAAAAATTCTAGGTGTGGATGGCCTTCCATTTGAATTTTATAGAGCACTTTGGCCACATATTTGGGAATATTTCTACAATGTTTATCTTGAATACATTGGGACTAGGTCATTAGGAGTTGTTATTAATAAAGGACCGATTTAGCTCAACCTAAAGGAAAACAAGATGATAAGGTGAATGGGTGATGCCCCATTACCTTAATCAATACATCATATAAGATCATTTCTAAAGCCTTGGCCAAAAGATTAAACATATGACTCAACAAATCATAAGACCCAAACAAACGAAGTTATTAGGTTTCTGATTTTTAAAAGATAATTTTTGTTGGCCTAGAAAATGATAGAATGGGCCCTATAAATTTCTCAAGATGCCCTCATTATCAAAATTGAATTTGACAAGGCTTATGACCACATCCGTTTGCCTTTTATCCTTAAAATGCTAAAATGGTTGGAATTCGACCCTAAACTACATGCTCATGTTAGAATGTTGTTCATGGATGAAAATGCTAGATTAACGATTAATGGTTCCCTCTCCCCTCAATTTCCTTTACAAATAATTATTCACCAAGGCTTCCCTTTTGCACCTTTCCTTTATGTCCTTGTTGCCAACACCCTCGGGTATCTCCTCCACCATGCTCATGCAAAGAACCCTATCTCATGCATCTCTTTCCTAGAAATGCTAAGACCCTCAATTTACATTTTTATGATGATAACATTATTTTCATCCAATTTTTTTCCAAAGAGGTAAATAATACCTTGGATATTCTAGACTACTTATGCATAGTATTGGGCTCTGCATTGCAAATGCACAAAATATAGTTTTGGATGGCATGACCCAACCCCCATCCTCTTTGGATTCCTGAAGAGTGGAAAGAGGTGAAACACGACACCATTTCTAGGTACCTAGGCATCCCATTTGGTATTGGAGTCTCTCTCAAAGACATGTGGATCTATTAATTAAAAAAGTTAAAACTAAATTATTGTCTTTGACCAACCAATTTGTGTTTATGGCTGGTCGCTTACAGGTAAAAAAATTCCTATTGGTGGGCCATGTTTATATCTCCTTTTGTTGGCTTCCTTCTAAAACTTGCTATAATAAGTTAACGCAGCTCATCCAAAATTACCTATTGACCAAGTGGGACAATGAAAAAGGAATGCCAACCATGTCTTGGCTTCATTACATCCTTCCAAAGGACAAAGGTGGTTCGGGAATCATTGATCCTTATACCTAGGGGATTTGTTTTATTGCTAAGTGGATTGTGAGGACTTTGGGGGATGTTCCTCAAAAACACCTAGTTTGTTTCCATATACAAACTGCTACTTTAGGTAACTCATGGAACATAGTACATTAGAATGATAATATCTCGTTGGATCCCTTTTTCGAGACCCATGAATCATCCCTCGTCAATAGCATTTGGAAGGCTTGGCAACTTGTCTCACCAATGTTGTCCTGGTTTGATCAATCTCTTAGTCACAGACTCAACTTTTCCACTTCATCTATCTAGTGAAACAGATTGATCTAGTTGAATGGTAAATCATTAGGTTTGATCCCTAGTTTCAAAGGTAAATGCTTGTTTGAAAAGGGAATACAATTGTTTTAGGACTAAGGGATTTATCTAGCTTCAATTGGAAATCATGGCATCAACTTAATGTTGGATACAACCTCAACTAAAAGAAAAATTGGTAGTGCATGACCTCTAGAGACATGTACCTCAAAACCTCTCAAGGTTTCTCTTGGAAAGTAGCTCTTCTCGGATCATCTGTTTCTCATAACATGATCACCATAACCTAGTTCCACATTATTATCAAACACATCTAGAAGTTCCACCACCATGTTGCTTTTTACAACTTTGTGTCCCTTCTCGAGATCAAAATCCAACTCTTGTGCTATAACTTGTAACTTCAGGTGATCAATTTTGCCTTAGTAATCAAAGATCAACTTAAAGACAATGAGTATCTCGTAAAAAAACTCAATAGTCTCTAATTCTAGCTGCAAAAATGGAAAAAATTGATGATATAAATCATAAGATTACTCATTCGCGATGAATTCCAAAATAATGTATGAATTCCTATGATGCCATGTGAGTTGGATCTATTTTGGACAATTATGTGATCTCTTGATGATATTGTTATACTCTTATATTTGATATTTTTAAGCATTACTCAATATAAAAAGATTTCATCTCGTACTATCTTATAGCGTTGTCTTTTGATTAATGTAAATGAAAACACTCTACAATATGCCTTTACATGAAATGAATGGACACTTGGAAATTCATCATCAATATTTCCCTATATTCTCCATTTTCCATCCTTACAAACAATTCAAAGATTAAATAATGCAGTCACCATAGGCCTACTAGTAACACTTCCTTCCCTATGGTATCTCCGACGTTAAAGGAGAGGAGCCAATTAATGTGCACCCTAAGTTAAGGGGTACATACAACCACCTAAACACTATACAATAATAAATTAAAAATATACCTTTTAATAAATTATAACATTTTTAACATATTAATTTTCTTTGAAGTATTTAAACTGTGGAATTTAATTTTTAAGGGATTTAAATCAAATAATTTTAAATACAAAAAAATTAAGGAAGTCCATTACTTGAAAATAATTTAAATCAAGTAATTTATTATTATAATATAATTCAAATAATTTTATTAAATACATGTAATCACTCTAATTTAAATAACTAATGGTACTTTCCTTCTCACATACACTCAACATGTTATTAGTCTATGTGCAATAAATGACTCCTCTCCTTAATAACCTCCCACAATTTCTTCACAAGATTCTTTCAATATAACATTCTTTTCATGCAAATAATACCCTTCGTAATATTTCATGATCAATGGGAACTTAGAAATTCATTATCAATACAAAGACACTTAAAAACTCATCATCAATATCTTCCAAATGTTCTCCATTTTCCATCCTCAACAACTAATTGGAACTTTAATTTTTTCCCCAAATTTACTACTACTTTAATGTCAAATTATATAAAGAGCATGAGCCATCCACATATTTGTCCTTGTAGAAGACAAAGAACATGGCCAATAGATAGTTTCTTAACTTTTGCAATGAATACATGATAACCTAAAACTCACTTTTTTGGTATAATTATTTTTACTTATCTTCCCATGGTTGAGATAACATCTCTATATAGTTACTAATTTTTAAAATCCAAATTCATTTCGAATGGTAAAAACACGAAATCTCGATTTTTAAAAATTTAGTGCAAAATATATACCCATTGTATATGAGCATAATTTACAAATATACAAAAATTAACAAATACAAATATATGAGCATGTGGGGAACAAGGCCGAACTTGAATGAACTTATTTGGGATGGTTGAAAAATGTGGATCCAACTAGTTTTGTGCAGATCGTGTTGGAGTTGGTAACTATGGCGCTTAAATTTCTATCCAAGAGGAAGTTGTATGTACATAAAATGGAAGGTCCTAGTTTTGGAAATACTAATGTTGATATTATAACTCATTTTTTTGTAATAATTCAAGAGCTTGTTAATATTCTTGATTCCAATAAAATTATGCTATTTAATTTAATATCTCTTGTATTGTAACATTTTTTTCATATTTTATTATGAATTTTGTATAGTACTATGTATATCCTAGCAATTTCCTTACATCCTTTAGTGTTTTGGGTGGTGGTAATTATTAAAAGATAACACACTTCAAGGATCCATCATAAATCCCTCTCTACAAATAATATGGCCTAATAATGTTCCAAATGGTGTAGTAAATAAGAAATTTAAATTTAGCGTTATCTATTGATGTTTGTATAATCTATGTAGTTGTTTGTATCTTTGAAACATCAACTCTAATACTCGGATATGATATTTTAAGAATCCATATAATCCCTAATCATCTAAATAGACCTCAAAAACTTTTGAACAAATTCCATATTTGAATTCACCGTGTTCCTATAAAATATTGTTGGTACAGTCTTTCAATCTAGAAGGTATCAATGAACCCAATTATGTGGAAAAATTGCTTTTGATATATCCTCTTTCACAAACTTCACTAGATGGTATCCAATGAATCCATCTTAATCTTTTATCCAAACTCCAAAATTTGAATGCTCCATAGAAATGCTTTACCAATTCCTCTCAATCTTTAATGCCTTTTCTTAATTCTTTCTTCATGTACTAAACTCTTGGTAATGATACTAGTGTCTAACATAAAAGTTAGACCCATGTTTTGGGATTTGTCCAATTGTCCTTTAAAAAATTAATATGATAGTTGGGACTGAAAGTGGCGGTATATTTCTTGATTTGATGGAAAATTATTTGTGGCTAAATGCACGAAGATGGGGGCAAAAAAGTGGCCAAAAACATGAAATCGACTAAAACACATACGCAATTTTAAATAATGTGTTCGCATTATTGTTTGTTAGGTTTGGTATTTTCTAAACCAAAAGCATGTATGTGCTATAACACACACATGTTCCTATAGTTAAGGAATGCATATGCATTCTTAATATTATGAATTTTGGAAAGGTTCTTGATGTTGCGAGTGAGGGAAGGGGGCATATTTACTAAAATAAATATTAAATATAAGAAATAATTCTTATCTTTGTAAATTTATTTTAGTAAATATAAGAAATTAGGGTCATTATGTACTTGATAGAATTGGTCCCGTAGCTTTAATAATTATAATCTAGAAGGTAGTTTTTCAAAATCTAATCTGGTCATTACTCATTTTCAGGATTTCATCAAGGACCTAAAGCTTTTAGGGCATTTATTGTAGTCGATGTTTGTTTTGGGAAAACATATAGTTGTTTTGTAGGTTTTTGACCTTTTGGACTGGTTTCTTTGACATTTATAGGGGTTTTGCATGTGTCAAAATTAAATTTTACAAATTGAACAAATCCCAAAGATAATGACACTTACTTGAGTATATGGACTCATGATTATCCCCATGAATGTGGAGTTGAATCCTTAATTTCACCTTGGAAGAAGGGTTGAGTAATAATATGATCTAAGGACCCCATGATATCTTCATTTGTTCAAAAGAAGAACAAGAGATAAATGGTAGAGTTGGAAACTGAAAGAGTGCATCACATTGAACTCTATATAACTTTCAATAAAAGTCGATGTAAGAGTTTGTGGAAAATGTGCCAGAGATTCCAAACATTGATTTCCTTTCCCTAAACCTTAAAACCTAAACTGGTTAGGGTAATTTTGCCAATTAAAGCCCTATGAACTTAATTATGATGATGTGATGCAATTTAGGGATGAATTGACCTCAATAACATCATGCACATTAAATAAATCATTAACTATATGATGTGATTTGGGGTTTAATGAGCCCTAATTGCATCACTAGTTGAAAAAAATAGTGAGATGGTTCAATCGGAGAGGCAATTTGGGCCATTAGAGCCCCATGAAATTTATTGTGACTATATACAATGTGATTTTGGGATCAATTGACCCCACTTCATCATTACACATACTAATTAGTTGATTTTCTCAACTAGAGTGTCAATTTAGGCCAATGTGAGACACTAATCATATCTGTGACTATTTGATGTGATTTTTGACTCAATTGGCCCCCTAATTATATCATGAATTGCATAGTTAGTTGATTTGTTCAAGAAGAGAGGAAATATGGGTTAATTTGAGCCATTTGAAACTAGTTGGAACTTTACGATGTGATTTGTTGCTTAATATCCCTAATTATAACTTTAAATGAACTAATCAATTAATTGGTTTGAAATAGAATAAATTTTTGATGTAGGATGATGTAGGGGCAAACAAGGTGTATATAAGTGCAATTTTGTTGTGTTGAGGTCTAGGACCTTATTTTTTCCAATAAGACATGTAATGTCTTTTCTCCTTGTTAGAGATCTCAAATTAGCTTGAATCAATTTTCCTACCAAAATTAAGAATTTAAATTTTAAACTTGTAAGCCAGGATTTGAGGCCATTCTAAGGTCTAAATATTTTTATCTTTACATGTTTCCTTCACAGTGAGTCAAGAAACCTATTGACATATATAATAATGTTTTATCACCTTGTGTCTTGCACACACATGTACTAACCTAAACAAAACCCCATTGTTACCATCTTGGGTTGATAAAATAAAGGTGGTTATGTTCCTTGTAAGTAAATTTTGGAAAAAGGAGGGGTGTGAATCTCATTGATGTGAACAGAGAAGGCTTCAAAAACTTGGAAGAACATGGTTTTGTATCAGTTCTATCTTATCAAGCCCATGAGGACTTTCCTAAATATGTCAAGGATTTAATAACAATGATTTGGTCATGTATTTTCTTCTTTACTCAATGATTATGTTTGTAATTTCATCAAACTTTGTTTTCTTACATAAACATGACTATGTGGTGTTTCAAAATTTCTCTTGATATACATGAAGATGTAAGTGGTTCCCTCAGGACTGGTTAAGTGTGTAGATGTTAGTGGTTTGATGTAAATCTCTATGAACCTTCCATATGTCTCAAGGGAAAGTTCTCAGCTTGTAGAGTCTCTACCAGAACAATAACATGTTTGTCTCAAGCTATTTATGCTTCTCTATTAGATGACATCATTTATCCTAATAAAAGTATTTTTGTTAGCATATACTCATAAGTTAGAAGGTATATTGGGTATGTAGCAAGAGTCTAAGGTATGATTTCCTAAATAACTTTGTTTTTACTCCCGTCTCAGTAGAAACCATGATTTGAGGTTGGAAACTAACTAAAACTATTGTCAACTAGGTGCATTCAATTGGATCACTACAAGAACTTGGATAAGGGTCAACATAGACTTGTGTTTAAGCGAAAAATCTCATATATGATGGAATTCATGCATTTAGTCAAGATTGTCACAACCTGAATTCTATCTCATCAAGACACTTGTTTGAATCCAACTTATTGTTTAATCATTTAGAAGTGAATTAGAGGCATTACATCTTCATCAAGGTAGATGTTTAGGAGTGTGTAATTGAGTCAAATATCTTGAATCCTGTTTCTCCAATAGTAACTATCTCAAATTGATTGTAAATATCAAGAACCTTGTTTGAAATTCATTCTCCACTACCTTATGTATGAGATAACACCTCCATATTTAGAGTTAAAAGAGTGAAATGAATACAAGTTTGATGGTGTAATAGTAGTGATAAATGCCCTAGAATAACTTTTTTCTTGTCTCAGACATAATAAATATGTCAAAAGGAATTATGAATTATGTTTGGTAACTGTTAAATCAAGGAAATTTGTAAGTTAGTTTCTCTCACATGAGACTCCCACTTGAACTTTGAGAAAGAACACACAGAAAAACAAGCATGCCTAGAGAGTTATTTGATTGGAAAACCCCATTATTTAGTTATTGAAAATAGTGACAGTCTCATTTTGATCATTAATCCTTGTTTAGATGTTAACCCATGTTCAAGTACTAGAAGGTGAGATCCATAACCACTAAGACTCCATCATAGGAACAATATGAGAGAATTGGATATATTGCATAAGTCTTGATAGTAAGGGCACACACTAGGATGGTAAGTAAGAAAATGGAGCAAGGAAAGTACAATGTAGAAGTTGGGTGATGGTGATGAGTGCACAAGGCTTGTGCAGATGCATTGTGCAATGGTTTGATTACACAATGCATGTTGGTTGCACAAGGTAAAGAGGACTATGTTTCCATGAATTTATGAGGGAAAGGAAGATTTTTTTCATTGTGGTGTTTTCTCAATGTTTTCACAATGTCACGATATAGTCATGTGGGTTGAGCACAAATCCTTAGGTCAATGGCTAACTCGACACATAATAATAGTACACAAATGACATGACTTGCTGAAAAAAATGTTAGAGTGAAAAAGAGTCATGAAGAGAATCTATCTATGGACATGCATCACCAAAATAAACAAGGTCAACATATAGGCACGTCTCACAAATTATCTTATAGATATGTAGCAATATCTCAAGGATTGATTATCCTCAACCACCAGATCTACAAAATATTGAACTCATTTATAATGTAAAAAGATCTAGAACTGATAAAATATAAAGGGAGTTAAGTTCACCATTTGAGGGGGTAGAGTGGTGAAAAGAAGAGAAGAGATTTGAGCTGAATTGAACAAGTGAATCTTGTGAAGGGTCTTGGAGAAACACCATTGTAATAGGTCTAGGATATTAGCTCATTTTATTTGTAAGAGTCCTGATAATGGGAGTAGTATTTGTAGATGTCATTAAGGATGTTAAAATTGAGATAAACCTAACTATATGTGTGTGGATCTAATGTGTATTCTAAGGCAATTCATGTGTCCATATATTCAAGTAAATGTCAATATATTAGGAGCTATGAGGTTTGTAAAATTTAATTTTGACACATCCAAAACTCCTATGAATGTCAACCAACCCAGGAGGCCAAAAACCTACAAAATGACTATATGTTTTCCCAAAACAAACATCGACTACAATCTTTATGCCCTAAAAGCTTTAGGTCCTTATTGAAATCCTGAAAATGAGTAAGTACTAACCATATTAGATTTTGAAAAACTATCTTCTAGATTATAATTGTTAGAGCTACGGGACCAATTCTATCAGGTGCAAAGTGACCCTAATTTTTTATATTTGTTAAAATATTTACTTAACATTTATTTTAGTAAATATTCCCCCTTCCCTCACCTACAACATTAAGAACCTTTCCAAAATTCATAATATTAAGAATGTGTACGCTTTCCTTAACCATAGGAATGTGTATGCGTTATAGTGCGACCAGAATAGTTTATGTACACGCTATAACACGTACACGTTACATCATTTATTCACACAATCCAAGACCTCCTAGCCCTGAAATGCTTTGTTTTTCCGAGCCTAAGGCTTAGAACTATTCAAACACAACAACCTATGTGTTTTAGACTGAAACATGTATAAATTCATCTTCCGCCAACAAACTATCCTCTTTCAAAATATATAAAATTTTATTTTTTTGTACTATTGTAAGGTTTCCAGCTATATTTATTTCAAACTATGTCTTTTATACCTCTATTTTCAGTGATTATACACATCTATATTTCATCATGTATCTTTTGTTTAACTCATCCAAATTGAATAAAAATTATATAGTCCCAAACTAGGACTAATTCTATACATATTCAAACAAAAAAATCTAAATTTCGATATTTTTGAGGTAGCTAAGGGTGGGGGAATGGTCAACTATTCCTTATTTTTTAAATTTCAAAATCCTTTTACTTGGAAAATCATAAAAAAATTCACTAAAAATTTATGAAAAAAAATCTATCCCAAACTAGGTGGTCCTATCCATCTTTCCACCAAAGGGTTTACAAAAATATTAAATAGGGGGCACGATAGTCCCTCTACTATGTTTTTACAAAAAAATAGGAGCACCTCATAAAATTTTATCTCTTTGACCCACTTACACTTAACCATTTTCAAAAAAAATTAGTAGTTTAGAAACTAGACTCAAAATTCTACAATTCATGTTCTTATAACATCTTCAAATTTTGAGTGTAGCTATCTCAAATAATTCATACAAGTTAAGGTTTCTTATTTTTAGAAAAAAAAAACGTCCACTTAAGACCCCCTTTTGGCCCCCCATTTCCATGAACTTACCCTTGTGTTCATTCAAATAATATTATTGTAAGATAAACACTTCCTTCCATGCATATTTTATGGTGGGTTCCCCACCACATTGTGACAATTATCTTGTTAAAAGTTTCATCAAAGCCATACATATTTTTCTTCTCATCTATAAACATCCTTCACATTTTCCATAGAAAATATTATAAGTTGCTCATTTTCTATATGTAAGTTCCTTTGCATGTGAGGTCCTTCTCTCAATTATGTGTAACTTTTTGCAGGAAACTTTGCAATACCATGTAGTATAGTAGGGGTCTTTATGGTATCTCTAGAGGCATGTGGAATGTTTGTAGAGACACCTAAAACATTCCTCACCCTTAGTCATTATAATTTGAAAGGACATGACCTTTAGTCATGCCCTCTCTTAACCTAAGTGATCAGATTATGTCATGAAGCCCCATTCGGTGCCATACAAATACAAAGATGACATTGTTATGTTATGTCTTTGTCATCCTAATTGATGCCACAACTGTTTCAAAGAATTCTCGTTGTATGAAAATGATATAATTGGGAAGACTCACATTGGAATGTGAAAATCCATGTGACAAAAATGTTGATATAATTTGTTATGATATGGAACTCACAAAAGACAAGATTTCAATTTCCCATTTTTCTTTTGGGATTTTGATACGTTATTGTATTTTATACTTTTGGAGCCCTTCAAATATTTTTTCACAAGATATGACATCCCACAATGAAGAGAAATGACTTAGGAAAAATCCTAATATTTTTGACACCTCTTACGATTATGAATTTTGAACATTGGCTAAGAAATTATGACCTTGAGAAAGGGTTCATATTAAGGGGAGATACCTATCTCAAGGGTGGAACTACCACATAAATTAGTTATGTCCATATCACAAATAATATCCATGTCATGTGTTGGTGAGAAAATTTGTTAGGTGGACAAATTGGTGGGTATCCGCCAACGCTCTGAGACTCTAGGACCTCTTCTTGAATGGTGCAACTCCATTTATTATGCG
The DNA here is from genome assembly GCA_018340775.1 of Taxus wallichiana var. yunnanensis. NCBI lineage: Eukaryota > Viridiplantae > Streptophyta > Pinopsida > Cupressales > Taxaceae > Taxus > Taxus wallichiana. Next base: position 598,966,109 of record CM031241.1, on the reverse strand, counting down.
TGAATGAAAATGAAATCTTTGGGTGGCCTAGAGGTCGGGATCCAACAAGGACACTCCTATGAACCTACGGAAAAAGCTTGCAATTTCTTGCAAGGGAGGACTTTATGAGAAGGTGGGAAAAGGGAGTGGGAAAAAGGAAAGAGGATTAATATCGCGGGTATAAAATCAGATGGATGCAAACACTAACCGAGCATATCATCACACAAATATGGAAAGAAAGAAACTTTCTGCTAAAACCAAGACAAGATAGAATTAAGAACACAAATTTTCAGTAATTCTCTCATCAAGAAAAGCAAGAAACTCCTTTCTTATTCATTGATATTTTTGAAAATTTATACATAGTGAGGAATGGAAGAACATATGAGAGGAAGAATAGATGAAATTTCTATCTCTTTTTCTTTTCACAAGTAGTTATCTACTCTGAGCATACAAAATTGACAACCCTTAAGAATGGGGAAGTCATTACATTATATAGACTTAGAAATGACTCTTCATCTACCCCCAATGTGTCTTTTCACTTGTCTTTTCCACTTGTGACTCTTGATATTCCTAGGAAAGAACATTAAGTCCCCTTTTATTAATTAAGGGTAACTTATTACAATTTTAGACTATAGTCACATTAGTGAATAAGATGAAAACAAAAAGTGCAACCTCCCAACAAAGAATTAGAATGTGAAGGAAGAGAGGGAGGGGGAGTGAAGAGAAGAAGTGTAGAAGAAGAAGCTTCCGCTGATGGAATTTTGGAGATCCCTTCAGGAGAAATCTCAATGCCCTTGAACTGCTTGTTGTACCTTGCCACCACAGGTGCCACTTTCTCGGCTTGTGGGATGTGAACAAAACTCAGTGACTTGATCCAACTTTCAATGAGGGAGTTGATGTTCTTGCATTCTAAATACCAAGACTGATGATATCTTGCGGTGTTGGATATGAATGCCCTTATCTATGTCAAAGACTCCAATGTGTCTTGTCTCCTTGACTAGATCTTCAAAAGGTCCCAACAGATCATCTTAATGTATCTTCTTCCACCATCAACACTCCAAGCTTTTGCACTTCAACATTGGAATCCTTCTACATCTTTTCAACCATGTTCCTCGTATGAATCAAGATTGCTAATGGTGTAGTTCATCATTTCATAGTGAGTGACCAAAGTTTGAGCCCAGACTTGAGACAAGTCATCCGATGTTGAAGTGAAAACACCTTTGATTATCAACAGGGATGATTTGACCTTACCCATCTCAATGACTAGTGGATACACTTGATCCCAATGATCCTTCTCTTCTTCAATCCCCTCTCGTGTCATGATCACTTTCATGGCTGTCGTGTTCATGTATTTGAACAATGTCAAGATCTCTCGGAAGCAACACCTTCCCTTTCTCAAGGATCTTGTTCACCCACTTGTCATTCGCTCTTCCTTGCATGGTGAAACCTCATGTTTTTCTTGATGGACTTAGGGTCGAAGCTACTGATAGGAGTAACTTATTTGGTAGGAAGGGAGGTGGTGACATTTGGATCCAAGAGTACTTACACATATGAAGTGAGGGTTCTGATATGGTCTTTGCTTGATCCAACTTTTCCTTGTATTCTTGATTTCTCACAAGAAGGTGAGTGGAAGACTCCTTTTAAAATAGATGGGCATCACCCTCATGTGTCATTGGCCCGAGTGGAATAGTGTTGATTTCATACTGATGGTGTCATCTCATTGAGGGGCTTGATGACCTTGGGGTGAGCTACCTCCACATATTGATTACCTAAAGTGTCATTGAAGAAGCAAGAGGAAATATGAGATTTCTTTCCTTTCTTGACCTTCATCATTATAGATATGGATTGGAAGTCAGGGACCACCACCTATTGGCTTGTGTGTGTCTCTTCCCCGATCATGTCTTGTACCCATGAGAATGTCTCATTTGTCTCAAGATCAATGTTGGGCATGATAGCGATTTCCTTCTTTCCCTGAGAAGGTGGGTCATGGACTAGTTTGATGGGAAAAGTTGTAGTAGATGAAGTGTTCTGAGTTCTCTAAATGACAGGTTGTTGAGAAATATCAATCTCACCTTGTTCCAAGCTTCCTAAATGTTCTTGAGCTACCTTGGCCTTCTTGTGAGTTCTCTCGTGGTGCAACGACTCAGATTCCATGACTTTCTCTTTTTCACCTTTTCAGAATGAGTTGAAATCAAATCTTTCTCAACTACCACCGGGATTGGAAGAGGAGATGTTTGTTTCTCGAGAATGCCTCCTAATTGATGAATGCTTCCTCTTCTTGAACTAGGCTCTTGATCTTTGAATCACTACCTCAGTCCTCTCATTGATGTCACCCGATTCTCTTATGCTTCAACAAACCTAGGGAAGAGGTGAAGCTTTCACATCTGGGTACTCTGGATCATATAGCTCAATTCCATCATCCTTGATGCCTTCCTCAACCAATCAAATTTGAACTTCCTCATTTGATCCATTTCATTCTCATGTGATCTCTTCTTCTCACTTCGTGATCATCGACACAATTCACCCAATAATCCTCAACTTGTGGCACATGATGCAAGTTGGGGATGTGGAACATATCGGGGTGCTTCGATGTCAAATTTATCCCTCAAAGTATAAGAAAAGATATTCAACTGAGAGAAAGAGGCCTCCAAATTAGATGCATCAATGAGATATTTATAAGAGAATATTCCCAAGGAGATGGGGAAAGCTATACCTTTCTTCTTCCTACTTTTGAGCTTCTCATTGACATGTGCCAATTATTTAAAGTTCAAACATGAAAATATTGTCACTTAGGTACTGAGGGAGCTTTCATGGAGTGAAGTAAAATCCAACTACCTTGATGTATGAGAAGGTAGCACACTAAGTGAAAAAGGATCCATTTTTCTGAATCAATGAGGCAACTTGCGAGGAAATCCTGAGCTTGGGGCTTCCTTCGAATAGTCTCACCGCATACATGGTGAATGCATCATTCACCCTAGCAAAGTGATGGTTACTTTCTTTGAAAATCATATGGGGGTATCTCTCATAGGCAGGTGCCTTCTGAGAGATGTTTAGTGTGATATTCAAACCATAGGATCTCATACTAGCAAGATCATACACTAGATACAATGTCATGGAAAACTTCCTTGTGACTAAGAGATGGAGTAATTGGAAGTGGATGTTTTCACTGATGATTTGACCCCAATCAATAATTTTTTTCCCTCTAAAATGGTGATGATGAACAATGCCATCCAGTCATGAAACTTTTTGTGCTTTCCTCTCCCATCACCCTACTTAGAAGAATGATGGCATCTAAGTATCCTTCATGAAATTCATGCTTGGACCATGACTTGGGCATGTGAGAAGGCTTTCTCACTTGTTTCAAACAAGACCCCAATGCAAGACCTTGTAGATAAGATTTTGTCTTTGCCCATTCATCTAGTCCAAACTCCTTCGGTTGATGACCATGTTTCCCCAAGTTGGAATCTACATACTCTATGATATCCCCTTGGGTGTGAGTACTTCAAGATAGAACTATCGTTATCTTGTATGATTCTTATGTTAGGTTTGTAATACTGAGCACAAGCCATGACCAATTCTGTGCTCTGGACGGATAGAGGATGACCACCTACAACATACAAACCACTTGTATAGATCATGTCTTCGAGAGGCTCTTGGGTCTCAAGCATCCAGATTTTTCAGGTCTTCCAAATCCATGTGAGCGACATCATTTTCACCCACTTCTGAATACTTAGATGAGAGAGATGAAATGGGCTCCAAACCAACAAATTTGAACTTCATTGTAGAAAAATCAATTAGGTGAGAGAAAAAGATGAAGATAGACACTTTCTTCACCTAAAATAGACTTTTCTATTTTTACTAAGTAGGAATCTAGACCTACTTTTTATGCTTTTCTAATTTTTGTGAACTTTTCAATATCCTAAGATTCCTAACATACCATGTACACTTTATTTCGGTCATTTTGATGATCTTTTCAATTTCTATTTTTAGAAAGTGCTTTTTTGCTTTTTTGTTTTTTGTTTGTTTGTTTTTCTTCATGTTGAATTTGGTGCACTGTCTTGAAAGGTTTCTTTTTTTTTCAGAGGGTTTCTATTTATAGTAAGTATAAAGACCATATACTTATAATTTTTATAAGTTCCACTTCCCCTTGTTGGTTGATGATGAAAACAACTTTGTTGGAATAGTCTTACTCCTAGATCACATGGCTGAAATTTCATTGTAAATCGCCCACCGAAAAGATGGGAAATAAAAAAGATTGATTCTAGGGAACATAAGGAGGGTTTTTTCCATAAAAAATCCATAGCATGAGAGGGTTTGTTGTTATAGAGGTCTTGAATGCACTTGGATCATGGAGTTGCTAAGAAAAGTTTGTGCGGAACGGACCACCGGTTTGGGAGTTATGAAAAATTCTTTGTTTTAGCTGTCATGGCTGCCCCGGAAGAATTTTATGGTTATTCTAGTAATTTTGATCTTTGGGATGTATCCAATGGCTTCTTGAGTCGACCTGGAAAAATAATGGAGAGGAAAAGGCAAACAAGGCTCTTTAAAAGGTAAAAACAGGCTATTTTTAAGTCATGAAAGCTTGTTTTTACTTTACGCTTTTTTAAAAGAAAAAGGGGGGGCACACTTTTTGTCCCAAATGTCCTTAGAAAGTTGGGATAGTAGGTGCAAGAAAATGCATCCCCCTCCTAGGCCTGACATGTGGCAGAAGTTGATAGGCAGACATGAAAGATGAGAGAGAATGTTTCTAACACCCGATGGACAAGTTAAGAGTCACATGCAAGACCAGAGAGAGGGGCTAGGGGTGGGGTGAATTTTACTATCTGTCTCGAAAGTTATGATATTAGGGGCAAAAAAGTGTGCCCTAGGTTTGGGAGGCTCCAAACTTAGTCAATTTTGTGAAATTTGGTACTTGGAAGAACTTGGAATCATTGAACACTTGATGGAGAGGAACCAAGTCACATGAGGGATCCAAGGGCTTCAGTTGGGGGTAGGGCACATTTTTCTATTCCTACTATCCCCATTGTCTTGAATAGTTGGGGCAATCAGAACAGTTGGGGCACCAAAATGTGCCATGCCCTAAACTGTGAAATTTTCTAACCGTCAGAAACATGAAACAAACTTTCCCAGAGTTGTAGGAAGTATTTTTGGGAGAAATTGTATATGAATTTTGATTTCAAAGACCATTTTGTGAATAATGGATTGGTTTCCAAGACCTGATTTTTTCTTCTTCTCAAATTAATGTTACTTTTTCTTTACGCCCAAAAGGCGAGTCTACACAAATTTCTCTACACAACGAATCACTTAGGTGTTGTGAAGGATATGATTTTTCCATCATGTAGAGAATTGAAATATATTTCGATGGTATATTGTTTTCCCCTTCACTCATCCCGAGCTCTGGAATCTTCATTTGAAGGCCAAGTTCTTTTTGCCTTTGTAATTTCCTTAGGCCTCCAAGACTCACTTTCATTGTTTTGATCCCAACACCTCTGAAACTTTCCAAAACTTCCTAAACCTCTCATGTTGCACTATAGACTCATTGATAACATCCTCAAATGATTTTAGGCTTCTTGATCAACTCTAGAAGATGTGCACTGGCGGCAGGAAAATTTTAGTGGCGAATATTCATAATATGGTGAATATTCCATTTTTGAAAATTTTGAAAAGGTGAATTTTCTAAGTGCGATCAGTCGGTGACACTGTTCACCTAAAAATTACACTTTAATTTTTTTAGGGGTAAATATCCCTATATAATCCTAGATTATTCGCCAGGTAGAACACTTCTACTTCAAATTTTGTCAACAATATGATATATCCTGTATTGCAGACGCGTGACAAGGGGGTAAGTTATTGACGCGTGACAAGGAGGGTTTGCAGATATTGACGCATAGTAGACGCACGACAAAGAGTTTGTTGATGCACGATAATGGGGTTATTTGTTGACGTGTGACACTGACAGATAGTTGACGCACGACAAGGAGGTACTACAGATATTGACGCATAGTAGACGCATACGACAAACAATTTGTTGACGTGTGACACTGAAGGATAGTTGACGTGTGACAAGGAGGTACTACAGATATTGATGCATGACGAGAGTTTGTTGACATGTGACACAGAGATTTCTTTGATGTGAAAGCGAGAGGCGGAGATGCGAGACGTCGACAGGAGATTTGTTGTCGCACATCAAAAAAATGCATTGGCGCGTCAATAGACCTCATTGACGCATGTCAACAACCTTATTGACACACGCGTCAACAAGGTTGTTGACGTGCGTCAATGAGGTCTGTTGACACGCATTAATGCATTTTTTGATTTGCGACAACAAATCTCCTGTCGCGCGTCTGCAGCCTTCTATTACACCACTTGAAAATTAGGTGAAATTTTTTCATACAACCCCCAAAAATTTGCCTTCCCACGAAACCGGTTCTAGGGATATACGCCAGGTATTTTCCACCTTCGATTTCCAAGAGGTCTCTTAAAATGAACCTTGGCACACTGGTCGGAAAGGTTAGAGAATGGCTTATCTAGGCCAATTTCCAACTTCCAATCCACGCAACACTTCCCTGAATGGACCGTGTGACCTTGTGAACATATGTTAAAGACTTGGAAGGATTGACATCACATTATGAACCTTTACAAATATGGAGGGGACATGACTCAGAAGATAGGGTGATCTGGGGGATGACTCGGGATGGATATTAGACAAATTATCAAGGCGGGGTATAATTGTCATACTTTCATCTTGATTTTTGACATTGCAAAAATGCATGACAACATCATGCAACTCCATATATGATCTTTATAAATTGGTCAAAATCGAAATGATTTCTAAATTTTTACCCACTGATAATGGTATTTTAACTTATGATAACAATGGACACAATCATAAAGGTATTTGAAGCATATTCCACATGTGTTACTTTACATATTATGGAACTATTAGATGACCATGTCCATGCCATCATCACAAGTGCACCACCGTGGTTTCTTCTATGCTAATTTGCAAACTATTTTTCCATGCTTCCCACATCACCAAGCTAAATTCATCATCAATAGAGTTCCATGTATTCAACAATGCCACTATTCATATCTTGTGTAGTGAAAACATTACCAACCACGTGTTAATCAATTCCCCATATATTGATAGGGATCCACCCCCTCTAGATAGGTCTTTAAGAGAGGGTGAGTGGTTTTCTGCACTTACAAATCCCCTTCCACCTATGTATAGAGAGGTGCAAGAGTGCCAAAATCTCCTTAGTTGAGAAATGAAATAAATTGAATGACATATATAAAGATAGGGGTCCCTCTCCCTCTAAAGGATGTCTTTCATTGACCAATTGTAGCTATATAGAGAGGGTAACCCTCAATTTATCATTTATCAATTGAGTTTCTAAAGGTCCTCTCCCTCCTTGACCTCTTACACTCTATTCTCTATTATAAAGACTTTATTATTGATATAGACATGGGCATATGAGCCCCCTTTATGGGATTACACCCTTATAGAGATCCATATTATTTAATATGTTATATATTTTGTTGTTTGTTTATCCTTAGATCTTGGGAAATATTCACATTAGTTTTGTAAAATTTGAAGAAAGGATTGTGGGTATAACATATTTTAAAAAAAAAGTTCATTTTATAGTATTACTTTTCTCTTTAAGAAAGTGTTTCTTTTTACAATGGCATTAAAAGAATTATTTTTACTAACTAGATTTACTTTTCATGTTTATAGAATAATCACCCGAGGTTTGAGTCAAAAAATTTGAAGAATAATGAAATTCTATTCAACCGTGTGTCTTGAATATTTCCAAAAAGCATAAGCGTACGAAGCTCAACTTGCTTTAGCATGGGTTCTCCATCAAGGGGATGATGTTGTACCTATTCCGGTAAACAAAGGCTTCACTCTATCTAAATCTCACATATGTTAGCAAGAATTGTTGACCAACCAATGAAAAAAACCACCCAAAAAAGCTAAATAACCCTTTGGTTGATCAATATTTCAACTCAAAGGCTTTGAAAGAGACATTGAAAAGAGATCATTATGATTTACTTACTACCCTATGAGAAACTCACAAGTATTTTATTTGCACAGAACAACAAAAATAAAGAATTTGGATGATAATATTGGCTCATTGAGTATTAAACTTTCAAATGCAATCTAGACGAAATTGCAAATGCAGTTCCAGAGCATGAAATTGTTGGTTCAATATCTACCAAGTATGAGGAGCGGTGGAAATTTGCTTCTACACCCTCTAGTAAGAAAACATAGTTTATACTTTTCTTTTTAGTCTATGACAAAAATAATTGTTAAAATGCATTTATTACATCAATAACGCACATGTTTTGGCATGTCAAGGCATGAATATATGTTCATATTTTATCTTTGCTAAACATGGGTTTTGATGCATGTGATAGGACTATTAATTTGAAGACTTCATTGGGTTTTCTTTTATATAAGTACATACGGTGGGAATTGATGGGCATGATCATGATGAACAAATAGAAGTACTCAAAGAAATGGTGTGATTAAAAACTCAAGAATTTATTGAAGGGTTCTACTAAAATATTCAAATTTGAGTGTGGTTAGCATAAAACCATTCAAGAAGACCCATCAATGATTCATCTTATTTAGTAAGCAAATTGAGAATGATCTTTTGCATGATACATGGATCAATAACATTTTTAATATTAAATTTATCAATTAAATAGTGTACTTAGTAAGATTATGCATGGTTTGTAGGTAAAAATAATGACCTTATACTTGATGTTTAGGCTATAAAGGGATTCTTGATGCATTAATCTTTCAAATAAGATTTGGTGTGAGCTTGGAATAATTCTTCCTTTAAAAATGTATGAAGCGAAGCTTTACAATATTATGCCAAGTTAAGGTAAGATAGATTTATCTTCTTTAACAATTATTTTAAACCCCTCGTCGGATGAATAAAAGTTACCAAATGTTATAAATATTAGTTTAATGTTGGATATATTTTGTCAACAATAAGATAGAATTTTGTTTTTTCAACTAAATAAAGGTTGTCAAATACATTAGAAATTCTAAAAGATGCTTGTGAATGGTTAATGAGAACATGCATTTACAATTTATTGGCATGGCCTTACACACTTATTTGTTATAAGGAATTTTATCTCGGGGTCAAGTTAATAAGAATATAAATACAATTTCCTATAGGCGGTTTATAAACACCTTCAGATTTTGATTCTACTTTAAAATTTATAACCGTAAGATACATATCTCAAGGTTAATCAACATTTGGTTTATAAACATATATCTATAAGATTATAATAAATATAAATGGATTATTAAGTGGATGGTAAAATTTAGACCACAAATTATAATTTCTTTGAAAAGTAAGAAACCATCCCAATGGACCTCATGCCCTCCAAGCATGATGTTTGTTTAACATATCTAGTGACACAATTCAACCACAAGCATTTTCACAACCTAAATTGAATCTTGCACAAAAGGTAAAGAGGTACATGAAAGTATTTATAAGTGTATTTTGAAGTAATATTGAGAACTACTAATTGGTATATAACATATTTCTAAAAAGAAAAAAATCTAATGATTATGAAGTATAACCATCATATGGTATTAAGACTTGCAAAATTGCAAACATTGTAACCACCTATTTATTGAATTGTATACAAAAGGTGAAGAGGTGCATGTGAATATTTATAAGATTATTCTAAATTACATCTAGGTTTGTTGGGTGTTAAAGAATACCCTCATTTAATGTGTTATTAGCAATATACTTACATATAATGTGGTGGGAGAGAACATCTTTGAGAGTCAAAGTTAACTCACCATGTTTAAAGTATTTTTGGTTGTGGTTGGTGGATGCTAGCACTAGTTGTAGTTACATATCATCTTTTAAATTTGGATTACCCACATGTTTACTAACATTACAAAATTACATGTACTAGATGATGACTATCCAACCTCCGAGGATTACACCACCTCATAATTATGTATTCATATGTATGTCATCCATACCATTCCAGCAATTTATCCCTATCTATTCTTCCTTATTCCATATTTAGTTTTTTTCAAAATTTGGATAGAAACTTCCTTCCCTACTATCCTATCAATTGGTCACACCATTGCTTACTTCTTATATGCATGTTTATCAACATGGGGAAAAATATTGCAAATCAAACCCATGAAATCTCATTTGTAATCGTATCACTTTACCTATTAGTGCTGCATAAAATATTTTGCAACTACTTTTAAAAATTCATTGATATTTGAAAACAAATAAAATTTGTAAATAGGACTGCATGATAAAACATGGTGTGCATGATGTGATCATATAGTATGCGTGTAGAAACATAATACATATGGTTGTGTTATCTTGTATAATAGATAGCCACATACCACATATTCATGAGCATCCTTAAATAATGCAAATCAACGTAGGCATGTTAGTAACACTTCCTTCCCCATGGTATCTCTTACATTAAAGGAGAGGATCCAATCATCATGCACCCTTTGTTAAGGGGTACATACAACCACCTAAGAACCGTATAATAATAAAATAAGAATATACCTTTGAATAGAGTATAATATCTTTAACATATTAATATTCATTTAAGCATTTTAACTATGTAGAATGTATTTTATAAGGGATTTAAATTAAGTATTTTTAAATATGAAGAAATTTAAAGTGGCCCATTACTTGAGAATAAATTCACACATGTGGTATTATTTATGTGTCACCATTTGATTGACTAATTCATTAATATAATTTAATTCGACTTATTTTATTAAATATATGTAATCAATTTAATATAAAAAATAATGGTAATTTACTTCACACACTCACCATACTATTGGTCTATGTGTAATAAGTGGCTTATCTCCCTTATGACCTCTCACAATTTCTTCATAGGCTTCTTTTAATATGACACCCCTTTCTTGCAATTACTACCCTTCACAATATTTCATCACCAATGGAAACTTGGAAATTCATCATCAACATTTTCCTTATTTTCTCCATTTTCCATCCTTGAAAAATAATTGGAACCTTAATTTGTTTTCCCCATATTTAATACTAATTTAAATTCAAATTCTTGAAAGAGTTTTTCCTTGTATAATGATATATATATATATATATATATATATATATATATATATATATATATATATATATATATATATATAAAATTCAAATCTATAAATAGGACCCACATGACAAAACATGGTGTGCATGATGTGATCATATAGTACACATGTAGAAACATGATACATATGGTTGTGTTATCTTGTATACTAGATATCCACATGCCACATCTTGATGAACATCCTTAAATAATGTAGGTCAACATAGGCATGTTAGTAACACTTCATTCCCTATGGTATTGCTCATGTTAAAGAAGATGATTCAATCATCGCGCATCTTATGTTAAGGGGTAGATCAACCACCTAAGCGCTAAATAATAATAAAATAAAAATATACTTTTGAATAGATTATAATATCTTTTTACAAATTAACATTCTTTTAAGCATTTAAACTATGTAGAATGTATTTTATATGGGATTTAAATCAAGTAATTTTAAATATGAAGAAACTTGAAGTGGCCCATTACTTGAGAATAAAGTCATGTATGTGGTATGAGTTATGTATCACCATTTGATTGAATAATTTATTAATATAATTTAATTTGACTTATTTTATTAAATACATGCAATTACTTTAATATAAACAACTAATGGTAATTACCTCACACATACACTCACCATATTAGTGGTCTATATGCAATAAGTGGCTCCTCTCCCTTATAACCTCCCACAATTTCTTCCTACGGTTCTTTTAATATGACATCCCTTACTTGCGATTAATACCATTCACAATATTTCATCATCAATGGGAACTTGGAAATTCATCATCAATAAATAGGCACTTAAAAATCCATCATCAATATTTTCCATATTTTCTCCATTTTCCATCCTTGAAAAATAATTTGAACCTTAATTTGTTTTCCCCATATTTACTGACTAATTTAAAGTCAAATTCTTGAAAGAGCTTTGCCTTGTATAAGCAATCCATATACCAATAATTCAAGGACTCACGATCCTTATAGAAGACACACTAAGTGGCCAATACTTAATTATTGAAGTGAATACGACATAACATATGCCTCACTTCTTTGGTATAATTATAATTTCGTGGTTGAGATAACTTTTTTAGTTACTAAGTTTAGAAATCTATATCTAGAATTTTAAAAAAGGTTTGGAAAATATCGGTGCAAAATATTATGTATTATATATGAGCACAATTTACAAACATATAAAAAATTGACAAATACAAAAAAAAAATTAATGACCAACTATCAAATATTAATATATATTAAATAATACATAACTTGGGTGTTAGGGTTTTTTATTGCAAACACACTAGAAATTTTTTTGGGGGAATGTTGGGGAACATGACAAACCCAAACCAAACTTATTAGGGTAGGCTAAAAATTGGATCCAACCAATTTTATGCATATCTAGCCAGATTGCTAACCATGTCGCTCTAATTGCTATCTTGGAGAAATACACATGCACATAAAATATAATATCCTAGCTTATGAATATTAATATTGGCATTATAACTTGTTTTTTTTTCTAATAATTCAAGTGCTTCTTGATATTGTTGATTTCATTTTAAAATATTAATATCCTTGTATTGGATCATTTTTGCATACTTTATTATGAATTTCATATAGCATTGTGTATACTCTACACATTTCCTCACATCCTTAAGTTTTTGTGGTGTTAAATTTAGCAATACAACATTCTTCAAAGATCCATCATAAATCCCTCTCTATAGATAATATGACCTAACAATGTTCCAAATTGTGAAGTAAATAAGAACTTCATATTTAGCGATGTCTATAGTTGTTGGTATCATCCATGTAATTTGTATCTTAAAAACATATATTCTATATTACTAGAACATGATATTTTTAGAATCCATAAAATCTTCAATCATCTACATAGACCACTTTGTGATAAAATCACAATAGACGAGGGGGGGTGAATCAATCCTACAAAAATTTCATTTCATTTACCATCCATTATCCATTAACATTCATTCAACCATTTATTCAACCATAAACCATGTGTGTTTACTTAAGCATATTAACAACCATACACAAGATCAAGAGCAAGAGAGTACACAAGAACACCAAATATATGTGGGAAACCCTCAAGGGGAAGAAAACCCACTGAAAATTTGTTGATATTACACACAACAAATAAATTTAGTGAAGCAACAACTTCACAAGGAGCACCAACCCCTAATTTAGTGAGACACCAACTCCACAAGGAGGTTACTGACCCCATAGGATTACTAGGCATCAACTAAGCCACCTATAGATGTTTGATCTCTGATTTCACAGCTGCCACAACTAATGGAGATCACTAATTCAACTCACAAACCCTAGGTCAAACCCTAGGTCTTCAATCTTGCTCTATCTTCTTCCTTCTCACCTTGTCTTGCTTCTAATATCTTGCACACATGCTCTCAATAATTCCTCAACCTATCATGCATCTGATTAGCTCTCAAACTCTTCCCTCATACCTGCAATTCAAACTCCTCTAGGTCGCACTACTCCCACATGCAAGACTAGCTCACAAAATGAGCTTAAACTCCACTTTTATACACAAATCGACTGACAAACACAAAGGAGTTTGGTCCCTCATGATACATTTGACCCATAAAACTTCATTACATTCAAAAACATCATTATAATGGTCACATATGACCCAAGTAGGTCGGCCTAGCTAAAAACAACATTCCATGAACCAAAGTGTCCCAAAACCCTTGCATTGGGATGCCAAAATTCTTCTCGTTCCTAAACCATGCTTATTCAAGCTCCAATATTCATCAAACATGATTAATATATCATTTAAACATCAACCATCATCGCATGATGTATCTCAACCAGGTCAAATTATTTCGTTTAATAGGCCCAGTGTTCTTTGTTTCCTCCACCCTTCAACACCCTAGAAACTTCATAAGGCCACCAAATCACTTCAACATGATAAAACCATGCTATGTAACCACTTTATGGAAATTTAATAACATGTATAACATTTCAAAGAAATTTATAAGCCTTTAATCAGCCTCATGCCCAAATCACAACTACTTTTGTCTTCACCGATCAACTTTGCCAAAATAGCCACTTCCAAAGGCTAGCTCATAAAATCATTTATATGAACATTCAAGACCTAAAAATGAATCCAATGGGTGCCAAATTCAACCCTCTTGACATTATCAATGATAAAAAAATCACCCAATCCATATCATGCTTCAAACAACTCAAAACTTGCACAAAAATACATATTGTCCTACAAGGACAAGATAATTTGTCCAAAGAATGACCTGAAACCCCTAAAAATAACCTCATCATCAAGAAAACCTCATATCTTTGGAAATATATTTTAATTATATTACCAACACAACTTGAATCGTCTTAAAAATACACATGTAGTTCAAGTTATGCCAATTTTATTGAACCTGTTATTTGAGATCGCATAACTACCCTTTGACCAAACAACCTGTAAGGACCTGAAATGACCATGCACCTACATGAGCATGTCTTGAATCATTCATGGACAAAAATATCAGCTCCCATACATCATGCACCATCAATTTTACACGCTACTCGTTTGGACAACCTTGTCCTAAGACCTTCTTCTTTAGAAACTGACATGTTTGAGTGGGGCCCTCTTATCACCATGAACTTAACCATACATTTCTGGAAATATAAGAGAGTCCAATATAATTAGCAATCATCAATTTTGATTAACCAATCAAAACTTGGTCACTATTCCTCTCTTTTCACGGAAACTTCTCCTAGCTAGAATTTAACTAGGGATTTAGACCACTTTATCTTCTTAACATTCGTTCATAAAATCCTGACGAGAAAATGACATGATTATTTTTCTGAAACCTTATAAAATCATAATAGAAGCATCCTTTAATTCCACAAGGTTCCATTTAAATCACACAATTCACAACGAACATCTAAAGTTCAACTTCGAGCTAGAATTTGACTTGATTTTGACCTCGTCTCGCATAAAATGTCATATCTTGCAAAATTCAAATCATGACAACATGAAATTTTTCTCAAAGCACTATGACACATCCCTCTAACATCTCCAATCATCATAATGTCAAATCCATAGACCAATCTCTCCAATCATTAAGACTTACTCATGCTTCATGCCTTTCCTCATTGTAGAAGCTAGGGAAAATGAAATAATGCAATAATTGGTCATAAAACCTCTAAAAATTACCCAAACATACCTAATATTCCATTATATACCTGAATTCAAGATTTAATGAGCTCATATGGCTCTAAAAATCAATGTCACACCTCCAAACAACTATCCTCTGCTCCCCAATGAGCACTGTAACATAACAAGTCACATGTATCTACACCATGCCACTACTGTGAGTGCCCAAACACCCTCAAAACCTATTATCCATCATGTCAACATGCTTCCCAAGCATCCAAAAATCTCCTACCTCAATGTAACATCACCTAGGCACTTGAATAGGCTTGCAAGAGAAAACAATCCTCACTGAATCCTATAGTATCAACAAGTATACATCTGAACCATCATGTTAGCATCATGTACATAATCATAGGACCATAATCCAACATTCAATTTTTCATTAATGTGGTTTTGCATCAATGACAACACCTATTAGGACTACATGCCAACAATCTCCCCTTTTTCATTGATGGAAAACACCCTGGACTTCTCCCTCTTTTACATTAATGAAAAAGGAATAACTTTATCTCATATCATTTACCTTATTCAGCTTCATACCATCATGATTTGGTTATAAACATCAACCAAAGGTCTCAAACTAGCTCCATTTCTTGATTTTTGCTCAAAAATTTATTTTTGCCTTCATTTTAGGCATGCAAACTTCATGCTCCCCTAGGATAATCACTTCCAACATATGAGCATCATTAGTCCACATGAAAGAAACATATTCTTACCTTTTTTGGAGTTAAAACATCATCCACCATCTTCTAGGCATGCAAAAACAATAGGCACTATTTCTCCTCAACCTTGTTTTGCTCTTTTTGGAAACATTGTATCTGATCGTGATCTGATCTAAACCATACAAACTTAAATTATGCCAACAATGCTAAAATTTATCATGAAAAATCTCCATACCTTCATTTTGGTTAAATTCTATCTTGTCTAGGCTTATACTTAGCTTGATTGTGCTCATCTTACTCTTCATACCACATTTGATACTAAAGGTACTAAACCGTCCTCTTAGTGCATTTAGGACAAATGTTGACAAGCTCTAAGAGCTCATGCTTACTTTGACAACACAATCTATAGCTTCCTTGGCCTTAATATCACCATATCTAGCTTCCTAGTACAAAAACATGCATCTTACCTTGATCACTTGGCTAGAATTCACTCTTGACACTTTTGCAAGGTTCTAAACCATTTTCTCAATCCTAATAGTCATATTTGACTAAGATTATGCAACTTATGGCCTTAACATACCTAAGCATGTGAGATCATACCTTAAATTCCTTGAGAAACCCATCTCTCATCTTTTAGAGTGATATTCACAAGCTCCCCTTGTCATTTAGAGCTCGACACACTTCAAACATAATTCACATACCTATAGGAACAACTTTTGTCTTGTCACTTACTAGACACTTGTAGCTACCTTAGAGCAACATCTTCACAAGTATAGAAAATAAAAAACACAAGACTATATTTTGCATGTCTTAAAAATATCATACCACCTTAGGTTCATATTCAAGTGGTAAGAAATCCTTCATACCTAGGAAGATGTGTATTCAGCGTTTTATACCCGTAGGAGTACATTTCTTCTTCAACACAATTCAGGGTTTCATGAATCACAATAGGTCTAAATGCACTTACTTATCTTTACTTCAGATAACAATTCTTCCTCATACCTTTTATGTATCAACTTTGGGAGCACAAAAACTCTCATAGGTCCTAAGACCTTGAAACACAATCCTTGGATCACATGATACATTATTTTCATCATATAATCTTCCCTCTTAACACCTTCAGTACCATTTGGTAATTAGAGATATAAATCAACACATGTCGCATACTCATACCCGAGAAGCACATACCCTATAATTTGACTTTGACCTTAGATAGTTCTATCCAATGTACTTTTAGACCGAGAAATATCCTTACTCCTTTTGACTCTTAAAGCTCATGACCTATGGACTTGTAGGATGCATTTGTTCCTTCACACATTCATCTATACCACCTTGTTAAGGTGTCTTGATACCTCGAGCTCCAAAAAATCATCATAAATGACTTCTTCAACCTCTAAAGATATTTTTACCCTCAATCACTATTTTGATACAAATCATTGATCTTCATTCATCCTTGTAAATGAAATCATACCATTTTCTCTACCCGTAACTTATAGGGACTATTAGCATGATTATCTTCATACACCTTTGTCAAGAATCCACTTCATAGTTACAGAGGCATAGAGCACCATGAACAATGTCTTTGAACATTCATACATAACTGAAGACACACCTTTTGCACTAATTGGTACTTTTCTCAAAATCTATGGCATTTATACAACTCCTAACAATGCATTGACAGTGAAGCACAAGATAGTTTATTGAAATTAGCCTTGATAAATGACCTTTCTATTTGAGGAACAAGTATCCGGGTTTACATAATACAAACCCTTGTCCCACAACCCTTTTAGATCACTTTGAAATCTGAATCACTATCATTCATTCTCACAACTATGTGTCATGGTATTTTGAGTTCATTCATATCTTTTTAGATCTCTATATCTTGATGAGCCCCTCTTGAAATGGACAATGTGCTTTCTACTATACCCTACCATGCTTTTGAGACAACTTTGTTGGTGTAAGAAACTTGAGGAAAACTTGACAACAATTTGAAGATGTTACATGTATCCCTTGAGTTGCTTATTATGATATTTTATTGAGAAATATACTCCCCATAAACTTTGTACATTGCCATTTTCCTTGCATCAAGGTCATATAATGTCTCCTTGATCTTTGTATCTTGCATTACCTAGCTCAACCTTATTCATTATTCTTCACGTGCATCTTAAACTGTAGATATACCTCAGAGCTCGTCAAAAGTGTAGTACTTTGTTAATATTGAGACAAAGCATATTTTGTACTTTGGAGATCTCTTATGATGCCCACCATGCACATTTTAAATCTTAACCATTCAAGAAGACTTGTCTTCTCATGAAGTTTCTTCCTTGACACTTAATTGTAATCTCACATGGCTATGTTCTCTAACATCTCAAACCCTTTGATCACCTTGTATCCTTCATATAGCTTCTTTATGACTGATTGCACACAACCGAAAGTCTATGTCACCCTCTTGAAACCATAACTCGGACCTCTCCGAGCTTAGAAAAGATGACTAAGTTGTGTCTTCTCACAAGCCAATTATTCTTACACTCTATTATCGACCTCAAGCTACTTTTACTTACCTCGTAGCATCCATTTACTTGATTTCTAAATCATGTCACCTAGGTACTTCATCAAAAACCTTGATCTTCTCCTTTTAAACTTCTAGAACCGTATAGCTACATTTTTTCCTTTTCTTTGATGGTATTAGAATCTTGACATATCCTTGTGGACCTTGGAAACAACACTCGGACATATACAAGAACACGAATGACTTTTCTTGATGCCCCTACTCCTTTATATGACTTTTGACACAACTTGACAACTTTAGGCACATTTGAGACACAACATTTTCTCAAGAACTTAGAGCACAAACTCGTATATTCTCTTTCTCATATTGACAATGAGAATTACATATTGACACACGATATGGAACATACAACATATTTTTGAAGCATTTGACCTATTCCATAGACCTTAAGGACCACAATAAACCTAGATAACACTTAATGAAGAGCATATATAGATGGATCCAACATTCCAAGACGTATTTGATGAAAAAAATTTAGACTTATTGACTTCATGACTCCAAGACATACACACAGAAAGCAATCGTAGGACTACCATACTTGAGACTTACATGATAGACCTTGATAATGATAGTTGATGCCTTACGCTTGACACCATGACTTACAACTTCATACTCAAGGTTTGAGACACATTGAATAACATATGCAAACTCTTCACGATACCAACACACCTTTATGAGCTGTAAGTTAAAACTTTCTTACCATGATACATTAATAAAACTAACATTTTTGACTTACATGTATGAACCCTTAAGACTCTAACATGAAGACTTTATAGACTTATGCATAGTTTCATGATTCCATTGACACATTTTGGAACACATATTTCTAGACATTATACTTCAATAATGATGCAATACCTTGAGAACTAACTCCCCCTTTGACATTGAATAAAGAGGCCCTTTTTTCATGACAATCACAGACAAGAGATATGTCTCTTTGATGATAAGGAAAAATCAACACACACTTGCAAACCATATACACTAATCATAGATACCAATCTTGAGACACAACAAAAACTAGTCACTTCAGTCTAGAATATGTCAGACTTTTGACATGGCACAATTTTACTCACCCCTTACTTGGACATTCATGCTAAGATGACATCACTTCTAGAAGACCTTCATAGTTACACAATAGATGACACAGATGGAAACAAGACAATACTCTTGAAGCCATACACAATTTGATTAGCATACGACCTTATAAGGATGATAACATATCTTCAAGACTCATAAACATGGAGGTGACATAAAAATAAAAATGATTTTTCTTCTATGAGACACTTACAAAAGACACAAAGACTCAAAGACACATGAAAGTTTTACTTGACATACCTTACAAATTTCATTGTATCCCATAGACCAAATTTCTTTAACTTATCTTGTAGAAGATCTTGAAAACCATTCAAACACATGTGAACTTCTTCAACAAGTGCAATCATACTCCCTTGAGCTGACTTAGACTTGTTGACCTTATTTTCCAACTTGATAGCATTTGAATATTCCTTGACAAGATTCATACACTGTATAGTAGGCTGAGAACCAGTCTTCTTGACCTCCTTCACTTAAGAAATATCCTTCTTTTCCTTTAGATCAGCTATACCAGTATTAGACTCATATATGGGACTGAATTTCCTTTTGAACACCCTTCCATTTGATGCTTGAAAGCTACTAGCACCTCTTTGAGTTCCACCTTGGACACAAAATTTTACAATATGTCCTTGTTTGTGACACTTATGGCATACAACACCATTCTTGGTTCTCCTTGGTTCAAACACTCTTATATTCCATCCACAATCCTTAGCTCTATGCCCATACTCACAACATGAAAATCACTCACCTTTGAAGAGACCTATATCATCCTTGTAGATCTCCTTTGCAATCTCTAGCTCTATGACCAAAATTGGGACAAACAAAGAAATAGCCATTGAATGAAGAGCCATACCTTATAGCATTAGGTTGTCTAAGTTGGACTTTCTCAAATCAGTCCTCTTAGTCACCTTTACATCTGATTTGGAACTAGAACCAGCTTTCATGATCATGCTTACCTTGAACCCTAGGCCTGTTTTGTCATCTGAATCTCTTTTGACCTTCTAAACACTCATCAAAAGCCTTGGAGCTCTTCTCAAACCTCTCATACATATTCAATTCACTAGTTGCATCCTTAAAATTTGATTCAAGGTCTTTCAACTTGTCTTTATACCTGAACAAACATATTATTTCTCCTTTAAGGCATTAGATAAACTTTCCAATTGAGATTTCAAATTCTTGATGACTTGATTATGCTTTATCTCCATATCCTTGACCTGACTTTGATAGGCCTCAATACATGACTGAGATATTTCATTCCTTCTTCTCAATATAGCCTCAATATCTGAAGACTTACCCATTTCTTGTGCTTTAAATGATCTCCTTCAAGCTGTTAAAATTGCTTCAAAAGGACCTTCTCTAATACCAATTGTTGGAAGCACAATGGACTAAGAGGGTAGGGTGAACCATTCTTTAAAAACTATCATTTCATTTACCATCCATCCATTAGCATTCATTCAACCATTTATTCAACCATAAACCATATGTGTTTACTTAAGCATATTAACAACCATACACAAGATCAAGAGCAAGAGAGTACACAAGAACACCAAATATATGTGGAAACCCTCAAGGGGAAGAAAAACCACTGAAACTTTGTTGATATTACACACAAAAATAAATTACACACCAAAAAAGGAAATTATTTTAGTTAAGCACCAACTTACAAGGAGCACCAACCCCTAATTTAGTAGAGCACCAACCCTACAAATTTGAGCACCAACCCTACAAGGAGCAATATCCCCTAATTTAGTGAAACACCAACTCCACAAGGAGATTACCACCCCCTGGGATGACCAAGCACCAACTCGAAACATGTAGATATTTGATCTCTGATTTTTTTGCTGCCACAACTGATGGAGATCACTAATTCAGCTCACAAACTCTAGGTCAAACCCTATATCTTCTATCTCATTCTATCTTCTTCCTTCTCACCTTGTCTTGCTTCTAATATCTTGAACACATGATCTCAATCATTCCTTAACCTGTCATGCATCTGATCAGATCTCAAACTCTTCTCTCATACCTGCAATTCAATCTCCTATAGGTCACACTAGTCGCCTTGCAGTGCAAGTCTAACTCACAAAATGAGCTTAAACTCCACTTTTATATAAACATAAACTCACAAACCTGAGGGAGGTAAGTACCTCATGATAAATTTAACCCATAAAACTTAATTATATTTAAATAACATCATTACAATGGTCACATATGACCCAAGTAGGTGGGCCTATGCAAAATTAACTTCCATGCACCAAAGTGTCCCAAAACCCTTGCATTGGGATGCCAAAATTCTCCTCATAACAAAAACATGCTTAGTCAAGCTCCAATATTCATAAAAAATGACTAATATATCATTTAAACATCAACCATGGTTGTAATTTACCTCAACCAATCAAATTATTTCATTTAAGGGGCCCAATGTTCTTTGTACTTCGAAAATAGTTGTTTCTTGCACCCTTCAACACCCTGGAAACTTCATAAGGCCACCAAATCACTTCAAAATCATAAAACCATGCCATATAACAACTTTATGGAAATGAAAGAACATTTAAAACCATTATAAGTAAGTTATAAGTCTTTATTCAACCTCATGCTCAAACCACAACTACTTTTGTCTTCACCATATCAACCTGCCAAAAAATCCGTTTCCAAAGGTTAGCTCATAAAATCATTTATACAAACATTCAAGACCTTCAAATGGATCCAATGGATTCCAAATTCATCCTCCTTCACATTTCAGGTGATAGAAATAATCACCCAATCCATATCATGCTTCAAACTGAAAGTGTAGAAGAGGGACGAAAGCCTCACACTTTTATTAATAATCAATCAAATCAACATTACAATGAATGTGTTGCAATTCTTATAGGAATTAAACAACCATGTGCAGAAAAATGGGATGTTGCAACAATGCAACAATAAACATACCCATGCACATATAATTACAAATATATTGTTTGAACCATATAACAACTCAAATAATGACAAACAACATGCTACGAGAATACTATTCCCAAATACAATTAAAATATGGTTTATAACAACTTACCACAATTTAATAATTAACTTACCTATGCTAAATTAACCTAGGTAAAATATGTTTACCCTAACATTCCCCCCTTAATTTTTCATTGCCTCAAGGGATGAAGAGAGGAATTCTCTAAACAACTCAAATTTTTCACGTGCAAGTGACTTTGTGAAGATATTTTCTCATTGTTCAGCTGTTGGGAAAAACTGAAGCTATATATTGTGTTTCAAGACATGCTCACATATGAAATGTACTTGTACCTCAATGTGATTTGTTCTTTCATGAAAAACTAGATTGCGAATAAGTTTGAGAACACCTTCATTGTTAACATACAAGGTGGTTAGTTTGTCTTGTGGTATTCTAAGTCCTTCAAGTATGAGACAACCATATCGCTTCGCAGATAGCTTCACCTACAGAACAATACTTGGCTTCTATAGAAGAGCGAGAAACAAATTGTTTTTTCTTGCTTCCCCATGATATCAGTCCAGATTCCAAAAATAATACAACTCCTGAAGTGGATTTTTTGTCATCAATATTACATGTATGATCTGAATCCAAATATCTAGTCAAGAAGAAGTTGACGTTCTTCCTATATTCTAGACCAAGATCCATTGTTCCCTTGAGATATCTCAAGATTCACCTTGCTTCCTTCCAATGAAAAACTCGAGGTTCTGCATGAACTTGGAGAGATAGTTCACTACAAAGTTGATATCTGGTCTAGTATATGTGAGGTAAATGAGACTCCCAATCAACTACCGATAGAGAGTTACATTTACCATAGGAGATGGATCTAAATGAGATAACTACAATCTATTCTCCATATGTGTAGCAATAGGTGTGCAATCCATCATCCTAAATTTCTTGAGCGTAGTCTTGGTATACTTCAACTGAGAAACAAATATGTGATTCTCCTTTTGTCATACTTCTAATCCAAGACAGTAGTGCATTAGCCCAAAATCTTGTCATGTCAAACGATCGGTTAAGATATTTCTTCATTGCATCAATCATCTTCACTAAACTATCGCTGATCACTAAATCATCGACATAGACAAAAACAATCACAATCTCCCCCTTGTTTTTCGAGGTAGAGATTGGGATTGTATGGATTTCTGACAAATCCATGTTGTACGAGATGCTCATCAATTTTGATGTACCAAGCTCATGCAGGCATGTTTAAGGCCATACGGATATTTCCCGAGTCTCATACCTTTTTTTTTCTTGACCAAGTACAACATATCCCTTAGGTTGAGTCATGTAGACTTCTTCTTGTAGATCTCTATTTAGAAAGGCACTTTTCACGTCCATCTGATGAACTTTCTAACCAAATTGTGCAGCTAGATAAAAGATCATTTTGATTGTTTTGATCTTATCTATGGGAGAAAAAGTCTCCTCATAGTCTATGCCTTCTTTTTGTGTATACCCTTTTACTACTAGTCTTTCTTTATACTTGTCTATGGTCCCATCTTCTTTGTACTTTGTTTTGAATATCCATATGCAACCAATGGGTTTCTTCCCTAGTGGAAGATTGAAAAGATGCCAAGTGTTTTTTTTCATTAATTATTGATACTCAATGTCTATGACATCTTTTGAAACTTTTGACTTTAGGGCTTCCTAGGCTGTCATAAGGCTCATCAGATTCAATAACTCTACTCATTAAAGCAAAGTTAACTTCTTTTCATGCTTTACTATGAGTCCTTGGTCCAGTGGTGGATGTATATGGTGGAACATACAATTTTTCATCTCGTATCATGTTAGTTTTTGTGGGGATATATGGATGTCTCATGACATTATAAGTAATAAAAAGGATAACCCAATCCATATCATGCTTCAAACAACTCCAATCTTGCACCAAAACACATCATGTCCTGCGTGACCGAAAAAATATTCCTATCCAAATAATGACATGTAAAACATATCAAATCACCTCATCATGAATAAAACCTCATATTGTTGAAAATATATCTAAATCCTCTTTCCAACACAACTTGAATCATCTTCAAACTCCACCTATAGCTCAAGTTATGCCCATTTTATTGAACCCTGCTATTTGAGATCCCAAACTACCCTTTGACCATTCAACCTGTAAGGACCTCAAATTACCATGTACCTACATGAAACCTTCATGGAAATCAATCTCATATCCCATAAATCATGCACCATCAATTTTGTATGCTACTCCTTTGGACAACCTTGTCCCAAAACCTTCTTCTTCGAAACTTACTTGTTTGAGTGGGGCACACTCATCACCATGACCTCAACCATACATTTATGGAAAGATAATATATTATTCTACAACATCCAATCATGAATTTTTATGAACTAGTAAAAATTGGGTGACTATGTCTCTCTTTCTACAAACTACTCTTAGTTAGGGTTTAACTAGGGTTTTAGACCACTTTATCTTCTTAACATTCGTTCATAAAATACTAACGATAAAATGGCCTTATTATTTTTGTGAAACCTTATAAACTATAAATAGAAGCATCCTTGAAAGCCACAAGGTCCCATGCAAAGCACACAATTCACAATGAGCATCTAAAGTTCAACTTCGAGCTGGAATTTCACTTGATTTTGACCCTGTCTCACATAAACTGTCATATCTTGCAAAATTCACATCATGGCAACTTGAAATTTTTTTCAAATCACTATGACACATCCCTATAACATATCCAATCATCATAATGTCAAATTCATACTTCAATCTCTCCATTCATTAAGACTTACCTATGTTTGCATGCATGTTCCTCACTATAAAAGCTAGGGTCAACTGAAATAATGCAATAAATGATCATAAAACCTCTGAAAATGACCCAAAATACCTGATATGCCATGATATACCTGAATACAAGCTTTCATGAGATCATATGGCTCCAAACCACACTATCACAC